>OMLM01008075.1:163685-199866 GCA_900302695.1 Helostoma temminkii
TGTTACACTCAAATTATTCAGATCATCAAACAAATTGTATTATTACACAATGATAAACAGAGTAAATACAAAATGTTTTTAAGTTATGATTTAATTTATTAAGGGATATTAAAGCTGTCCAAACCTGCCAGGCCCTATGTGAAAAAGTAAAGTAACCCTCTTGCTAAATCATAAATTAACTGGGAGTAGTTGTGCCCCCCTTGATGGTTACAACTGCAATCAAGCACTTGTGCTAACTGGCAAATGAGTCTTTCATATTGCTGTGGAGAAATTTTAGCCCACTCTTCTTTGCAAAATTGTTTTAATTCAGCCATATTAGGGTTTTTGAGCATGAATGACCTCTTTAAAGTCATGCCTTAATCATACCAATCAGTTTGTTACCAGTTTGAGGTAACAAACTGATGGCTGGACATTCTCCTTCAGGAGTTTCCGTTAGAGTGCAGAATTCATGGTTCCATCAATCATTTGCAATCCAGAGCCTGAAGCTGGAAAGCAGCCCCAGACCACTACCATGTTTGATATAATTAAACTTTTTTTGAAACTAAACGTGTTATAAAATGTTGTGTTTTACACCAAATGTGATGGGATGCACACGCACAAAGAATTCAACTTTAGTCTAATCAGGGATAATCAAGATGTTTTTTGGCAAATGTGAGACTACCCTTTGTGTTATTTTGGGTCAGCAGTGGCTGTTGTCTTGGAACTCTCCCATGGATGCCATTTTTGCCTAGTTTCTGTTACTGTTGAATCATAAACACTGATCTTAATTGAGGCAACCTTTACGAAAAAGAAGTATACTTAAAGTTTCTTTCTTCAAGTGTACTTAAGTATACTTTAAGTATAGTAAGTATACTTGCAAGTATACTATTTTACTACTTCTTGGGACTAACTTGCACCATTTTTCAGTTTAAAGAAGTAAAATATACTATATACCAAAATATACTTTATCCTACTTCACAGTTAATTAAAGTGCACTTCTGAATAATTGTTAATTGTTCCCATGCAGTAAGACTTTCTTCCATGATGATGGACTGAAGCACAGCTGTGATGATTAAGTCACTTTTAAGTCTAAAGTTACTGAGAGACAGCTCCTACTTACTGTTCACCCTTCATACTACTGGTTATATGTTTATAATTTTATTTAGTTTAGTTGTAATTTCACCAACCATACTTAGTCTGTTTAAAAGACAAAACACAATGTCATACAACAATTTGTGACAAATTATGAATTTATAATCTTAATAGTTATGTGTTTATAAAGTTAAACTACTGAAATGCATGCTGGTTATTTCTATATACTTGCATTAATATACGCAAGTATACTTCAAGTATACTCAGACGTTTCTGTATACTTGTCAGTTTACAGCTAGTATACTTAAATACTACTTTGTCTAGTATACTTCTGATGAGTACATACAAAGTAAAGTGAAAGTATACTTGCTCATTTTTAGTTTAAAAGATGTATACTAATAGTATACTTGAATATACTTCCTTTTCGTAAGGGAAGGGAGATCTGCAGTTCTTCAGATGGTGTTGCTGCGTTCTTTTATGACTTCCTGGATGAATTGTTGTTATGCTCTTGAAGTAATTTTGGGAATGTTCACCACTGTTCCACATTTTCTTCATTTGTGGATAATGGCTCTATCCATGGTCCATTGGATAGAGCCAAGTCCCAAAGCCTTATCAATTATGCCGTTTCTCATCCGTTCTTAAATGTCTTCGCTTCTTGAACTCCTTTAGCATGCTTCACTGTGTCAGACAGCTTCTATTTAAGTAATTTCTTCAATCAACAGGTTTGGCAGTAATCAGGCCTGGGTGTGGCAAGTGAAGTTTAACTCAGCTTACCAAAAAATGTGGTTAATCACAATTCAATAATGATTTAGCAAGGAAGCGGCAATTACTTTGACACATAGTGCCAGGCAGGTCAGGACAGCTTTTTTTCCTTAAAAAATAAAAAAACTGGTATTTTGTATTTACTTGGGTTATCTTTGTCTAATTATAAGTTGTATTTGTTTGATGATCTGAATCATTTAAGTGTTACAAATATGCAAAAAAAATGTTTTTCACGATGTATATGCACATGTAGACACATAATTACTGTATGTGTTCAGACAAATATAATTTTCTATGTTATCGTAATACATTTTATGAGAAACCATCTCACCATTACTCATAAGTTACAGTTATCTTAAATTGTTAGCTGATCCGCCTCTGCCAGTTGGAACAGTGATTAGTTTCAGTGTCATACAGAGACACATTTATAAGGTTAACACTCTATATAGAAGTACAGTATGGTAGACTGAACACATTAAGCAGACCAGACCTGCTGAACTGAAGCAGAAGCACTCAATTGACTGACTGTCAGGAGCTCTCCTAAATCCTGATGAGTGTCAGTGTCCATTGATATGTACATAAAAGTACAGATGTTACTGTGATTAAGACAGATTTTTAACAGATTAGATTAATGAGGCATGTCAGTAGTTCCTCCTTGTGCCAGTAAATACAATCTGGGTTTTGCCAAAGCACTAACAGGAGTTTTATTTGTCACTTACAGCTGTTTGTGGGATTCTTTCCTCTGAGCTTATTAAATATCTGAAGGCCTACCACAAAGCAACAGGATGTTTTGTATGACAGTAGATTTATGTTGTTATTTTACCATAACACATATATTATTCATAAAAAAATAATATTCATCTATGGAAGTTTGTTTTTGAGAAAGGGTAGAGCTACAGTTGACAGGGTGGTTAAAAATAAAATATAAATAAAAATTGTTTGTGCTCCAACAGACAATCTGCTGTGATAATTTGTGATAGATAATGGTGGTGTGGCTCTTTGCAAAAAAAAAAACAAATGACTGCAGATAGCCATGCTGTGTGCAAACACTGAAAGAATGAGAAATAGCTTTGATTATATTAAACATGTGGCCACATGAACATGCACACCTGCACACACACACACACACACACAGGGACACACGGTACCTTTGAGGATCACTCTGACGAGGATGCCAGAGGCTTTACCTACAGGCAAGAGAACTAGAGTAAGGCAGAATCTATAGCCTCGAGCAGTTTCCAACATTCCAACCTACTGATCATACTGATGCTACCTGCAGTTTCCATCCAAGCTAATATTTATTATTTTTACGTTTCCAATAAATAATATATATCCATCTTTTTGTAGAAAAGCTATTTACTCAATATAAAATATGAGGTTATAATATGAGCTGACAAAGTGTATAAACAAAAAGTGAATACTTATATACCGTGTACATTAGACATTTTTCAACATGGTAATAGCTTTTTGCATTTTTTTAATTGCCTTCAAAAGTATTGATTATTTAATTTATAATTGGCTCCATTAATGGCCCCTTTTTCTCTAGCTGAGACATTTTTAATTGCTTTTTTTTTCTTTTGGAAATTCCAGTATAGCCCCCTAAGGAGCTGTACTTTCTTCTCCCCAAATATCAATCACTTGAATGAGATTGTCCCATTAAAAGAACTTTAATGGGCCTAATCAGTGAGGCGGGAGATGAATAGTGAATCAATTTAACAGATTTGTGTAAGAGAAGACATTGATGTGGCTTCACTTTCATATGTGAAAACATTTAAAGATGACTGACAGGCTTTTGTTTATCATAAAGGTGTGCAGATAGAATTTATTTCTCTGTTTGCCAGCTGATAAAAAGCTGTAATATGTTTATAGATAACATAATAATGTTGTGAGAGCTAGTTCGGACAAAAGCTATTTGAAAAAAAAAATTTTTAGACCAAAGAAGTGCCTTAAACGTCCATTATGACCAAGTGCACTTATGTGCTCGCACAGTATACGTGTATAAGTTTCACACTAAGTTGCCACATGTCGCATTTTTTATCATTAATCATCAACATAATTTTTCAATACGTTTTTATGCGTTGTCGTTCAGGTGTTGCAGCATGGGGTAGAGATTATTGCTATCCTGGGCAAATAGGAAAACTGGTTAAAAATGCATGACACAAATGTCAAAATCGACCAGGTTCTTTGAGCTGAACAACACAGTGTCAGGTCTACACAGGTCACAGAAGATTTTGTGTTCATCCACCTCTGCTTCCGTCTGCATTCCTGTCACTTGCCAACACTGTGAATTGTTATTTGGAAAAGACATACCTCAGTGAGGTGAAAGATTCCTGGTGCTTAAAGATCGCATGGCTGGCTGTCAAGACTGACAATTTCACCTGGCTTTGGTCTAGTTTTCTGCTCGGCCATGGGTGGAAGGGGGAGGACAGAGAAACAGGGAGAATAGAGACAGCTTATACATATTTCATCAAGGTATTGTGGACACAACAGGCAGCCCACTGAGAGATGGCAGAGGAGAGGTGGCCAGTGCTGTGTCATCATGTCAGTTCTGTTCTTCTAGTAAGGCCAGATGCAACAAGTCAGTAGTCAAGTTGTTTTCTATAATTTTACCCTCACATTACTATTACAAATCTTAACATTACTTCTCTTGTCAAATACAAACAATAGCGTCGATCAAATGCACCACACAACTATGCTCCATTTGCTGGCAGTAAAACTAGCAAATGTCAAAACATCACACAGCATTATTAATTAAACAGCAGCCATCCAAGTGAGATTAGTGTAATCTATGTCTTTCACATTAAACTAGCTGCTGATGGTCAGATCTAGCTTAACAACCTCATTATGGTGCATTTATTTCACTGAACAGTCACAATCTTTTAGAGTACTACTTAATGAGAACAAGGAATCATTTGTACGTGTTTCTGTACAGCACAGTACAGTCTAACATGTAAAGATATATAGCTTTAAAGAACAGCATCTTTAAGACCTCACTTTGTTTAAAATAAACTAGGGTAATATGTTATTGCGCCATATGCAAATCCAAAAGTTAAAAATCCCTGCTAAAATGTCTTAAGAGGCAGCTAAGTAAAATGGGCCTGCATGTTTAATAGTTGAAAGTTTTGGGAAGGTGGTTTCAGATGCTGTCTGATGAGCCAGCAAGCCCTTCAATGTAGACATACGGAGTTCCTTTAAAGCACTGCATCACTTGATCCTTTATCTATCTGATTTTTACTGTTTTTACTGAACTTAATTGTTTTTTGTAAATATTCCTACAACATTGCAAAAGTTGCAACAGAGGCACATTTAACTCTGTATTCCATTACCTTCCATTTTAGTTTCTTAACCAGTCAATGAATGAGAAGACAGCTGAAGCCACACTGAACATGCAGGATGAAGCCTGGTACTTCCCTGCAGAAATATCCACTGAGGTCCCAGGAAAAGACATTGCCTTGATGTCTCACTAAAATACTGTATATAACTCTGAATCTAAGGTACCTTCACATATATGCAAATTGCTCACGCCATGGAGGCACCACACCTCCATACCATCACTAATGCTGGTTTTTACAGCTCTGGCTGATAAGAGTCTCATTGGTCTTTTTGTCTTTATATCTGTCTTTCTTAAAAACAAGCTGAAACATGGACTCGTCTACTTCCACTGGTTTCAGGTCCACATGACAGGAGCTTATGCCCAGTGAACTGCGTTTCTACACGAAATTAATTCATGATTTCCTCCTTGTGTAAAAGAAACAATTGGTTCAAGATAACTGAACAATATCCTCATTAATTGAATGATTAAGAGGTGTAATTAGGAAGGGAAAGTGAAGTAACACAGTGGTAAACAGACCTCTGTCCCAATTTTTTTAGGGTGTGTGGTAGGAAGATTTACAAAATACAATTATTGTGAACCCTTTAAGTGACAACTGATTTGTCTAGTGGTTATATTCATCATGGTAGCATGATAGTTTATCATGAAATGCCACTTAAAGGCTAAAAGGTCACCAATACTCAACAGTGGGTTCTGTCCCACGCCTTTATCCACTGAGATTTCGCTGAAGTCTCTGAATTGTTTCACAATATCATAAACTGTACTTGATAAAAGACCTACATTGTTTTCAATTTAGCAAATTATTCTATTTAAATTGACTGACAATGTTCCCCCAAAACTTTGGTACAAACGTAGTTGTGATGAGCCACAACCATCTTTGCTTGCAAAGACTGTCCCTTTGGAGGATCATCCAGAACAGTGTTGCTTGAATATAAATTTATTTTGCATTTGTTTGAACTCCACTTATAATTTACAAAACATGGTCAGTAAAATCAATGAAAATCTTTGTAATTTTGTCAGATAAATAATGTTAAAGCAAACTGATAAATCACAGATTTTAGTTTGTATTGCATTATGAAAAGGACAGCTTTACTGGAAATGGTGCATTAAGATTCTACACACAGGCTGTTCCACAATCTATGGCTTATGCTGACAATCTAATTTTATTTACTGCTTAAGTGGTCTTTGTGTTTGGCAAAGCAGTCTTCCCTATGCGAACCATTGGCATTTCTCGGCAAAGTACAAGGACGACTACATCTCAGCATCACTGAGCAGCAGAAAAGCTTCTGTTCCAGTTCACATCCTCCGTCCTCTGCTCCTCAGTGGGATTATGATCGCTCTGTGAGATGTCAACAGGAGTTAATGAATATCCCCTTTCACAAAGCCTGAGTAATCCTGCCAGTAAAATGCCCCCCTCATTGATAAGATCTGCCATAACACCAGAAGGGAGACCACTGGCATACAGCTCTCAACTACAGAGGGATTTTTCACGCTTTGATGCCCTAAGCCACATTCCTGTGTTTCTTTATTTTGCAACACTCCGATGAAATTGGATGCAGATATTATTGGGGGATTTGCTGCTCTTGGTGGCAATGAAACAGTCTACCTCCTGCTTAATCTACCCTCTAGTCTCCTAGTTCTGTGTTGTCTCATTTTATCAGTGTTCCTTTCTTCCTCCTTCCTTTCATTTTTGTTCTTTCTCCCGAGATCTCTCTATCAATTTCTGAATAAGTAATTGGCCGATATCCTTCATATAATCCTATTGTGATGAGAAAGTGGATTTTTTAATAATACAAAACCTGAATTTTTATTTAAAAATACTGTGCTCATATTTCTAAAATTCTGGGAGACTTTTATTCTATTATGAAACTTCCAATCTATAGACCTCTGCCCCCTGGCTTGGTGATGCATTACTTTTGTCTCAGTGTGCGCATAACATTCAAGCTCTTTTTTTATATACAGTATCCCATTTTGAATCAGCAGGCCTATTGGACAAAAAAGCATCTATGTCCACCTGTTTGCTAATTATGTTAGTAAAATCACCATGACCATACTGATGCAGAAACCTTTTCTGCAGTATGATGAACTTGTAACTTGTCTAGAACAGTCAACAGCTACAGGCAAACTTAAAGCTGAAAACTGAAAAGTTCTTTTAATGACCTGAAATTTTGTTTAGCCACTGGTCCAACATATTAATAATGTTATTGTCTTTAACCAACAAAATAAGTAACATCAATAGCTGTGATTCCATACCAATGTAGAACGCATACTGTATAAGCTGAATTTCCTTTAAAATCCAAAAGAAAATGCAGCTTAATGCAAGGTCGAATGTCACAACAATGAGGACACAACAAGATGACCTATTTAAAAGAAAGAAAAACTCCCAACAATGGAAAACTGTGTGGAAAATGAGATGGAAATATGTCATTCATGTTTGTTTCATTTGGGGAATGTTACTCATGGTACTCATCACTCCACAAAGACCTGATGTTATTTATACAGCAGTGTGATGCTATGTTGAGACGTGAATTCTTAGACAGAATTCCCTTGAGATCCAAGATACATTTTAGTGTAAAAAAGTGGAATTGTATAACATTATTTTTTTGTCTCTTGATGTACAATTTCCACGTAGTCAAATGCCAAAAGTTTTGTTCATACTTTTTTGTGTTCCCATGTCTGTTTTTATGCACAAATTAAAAATGCACACGTGAAGGTTTATGGAATGAACTAAATTTACTCTTATATTATAAAAAGCATTAAATAGTTATGATGAATCGCCACTGGACATGTCCAGTCCAAATTCAATTCCTATTTGATCTGACCAAAACACATCTGCTTCACTGTAGCAGAACACATCACTGTTTTTGTTCAGTGACGTGTAGAACAACAGATGGAAAATCTTTCTCAAACAGAGATATTGACATTTCCTTACCCCTTTCCCCATATTACAGTGTTTATAATGTCATGTTTAGGCCATGACAACTACACACGATGGTCGCACCTAATAAAATCAACATGTCCAACCTAAAAACCCCCTCGAAGTTCCTGTCAAGTTTGTTCCAGTAGCTCATTTAGGATAAGTCTTGTCCCTGTTTCAGTTTACTTTATCACTTGGACACAAACCTGTTCCACAAACTGTCACTTTGTCAATTAAATCCCTGTCTCAGCAGGCATTAATGTACATGATACACTGTCAATTCTCGTCACTGACATTCTGTACATTTAGCAGCTTTCAAAATCTTCGGATGGGATTTATGGTTCCTTTGAGACAAACTAGACAAAGTAATTAGTCCACATTTTTTGTCATATTATCACAGCCAGGTTTAGACATTCATCTGGCTTGCCAAATCATGCTGTCATAGTGGAATTTTGTCTTATCTGATATAACACTGCAAAAATAGAGAAAATGTTTTGTTTTTCAGATTTGTGACAAATATTTAGAATTAATAGAGTGTCTAATTTCCATAATGTATAATTTGATAATGTCTCCAGATTTGAGGATGTGTTTCATTTAATTCAATTGTTTTGACTAAGAAGGATGTATGGCCATTCACTGTTTTAGCGCATAATCAGTAATGTGTAATTAGTGTAATCAATATTAGTGAAATAAATCCTCCCCATGTGGTTCCTGTGGGCTCCCCAAGCAATAACAAGGTTAGAAAAAACAACATAATGCTTAACTATTTCTATGCTGTGCTCTAGCATAGAAATAGGTAGTATGGAAAATATTATTCTCAGATGTAATGAGGTTTAAAACATTCCAATACTAATCATTTTTATTTTTCAACCAAACAACTATATGTTTCATAACCATTTGTGCACCACATACAGCATATCCCCCTATCCTGCACACTTTCATCCTATTCTAAACAGGACAAAGCCTTATTATATTTAAAAGCAGTCATCATTACTCTGTGCTTCCTGTCAGTGCTGATGCCTCAGTGGGAGCGATCTAAGTTGAGCATTGTCTGATCTGGCACAGGCTGGTTTCCATCTGTCAGTAATAGCAAGTGATCAGAGAGAAATTTCAAGTCTCTTCCTTGCCTCTCACATCTACTGCTAAATCACTGGCAAATTGATTGCAAACATCTCAGCACAAATTGTTTGCTTGCTTGTAGTTTTACTCTCTGCATTCTGGCTTTTAAGATACCGCAGGAATTTGCTTGGCATTAGAGCAGAAGATGTTTCCTTTGCGTGTTTTGCTTGTCTTGTTAACCTTGTTTGCTTCTGCTGCTGCAGTTCAAGAGTACTTAGATGAAACTGAATTGATTGAAGTGCTGGAGGTCTAGAGAGAAATACCCTGTGGGATAGGACCTATAGTAAACATTAGGAAAGCCTTCTTATTTCTCTGGATTCAGTGTTAGTGGTTTCTGAGAGAGACAATCAACAAATACTTTGAATCCATAATTAAATCAAAATCACAAATCACTTGCAAAACAAAACAGAAGAACACTATAAACATAAGAACAAGGCACATAAAAATGTTAACATACTTATAACATAGCTCAGTAGGCTTTACCAAGATGTAGGTGCTTCATAAATACACACCCTCGAGATCTCACCTCAAATAAGGTGAGATTCCCTAACCAGAAACTGCAAATGTAACTGCCTCCTGGTCATATTCCTTATATAACAAGAAGTGTTGCCTTTCCCAGTTCTCTGGCAGCTAACAGTTGGTGAGGCAATCTGACCAAAGACATGTTATACTCTTATCTGACAGCATTGGCCAATAACAGACAACACCTTCCCAACACAAAACCAACTGATTGCAACATCTCTTTATCTCCCACAGCCCCAGCAGAATCAGACCCCTGGGTCTATTACTTTTCACTTACAGGCCCCACATTTTGTTTGCTCCACATAACAGAAATTATGAATTTTGATTAGGTCCACTTGTGATGATTTAAAGTGACCACCCTGTCAAAAAACATCAGCAACTAGACTTATAACTAGAGTACAGTGCTCATAAATAAATAAACAAACAAACAATTAAACACTATACTGTCACACTGAGCATATTTTTAATGTCAAATAAATGAAATAAAGTCTCCTCCACGACACAGAGCAATGTAAGTCAAAGAGTAATGCACACTCACATAACAGAATCAACTAAATCTGACTTACTTCTCATCCCTAGTGGCCTGCCTGTGTGGTTACTGGAAACTATTTCAGTGGATACCCACAGATATTGCACCTATTAAATTACAGTGAACAACCAAAAATTCAATGCGGGGATCTCTATCACTCCAGAAAAAAATAATATTTACACTTCTTCTGCTGAGACTGTTCTGTAAAATAGGTTGTTTGTAACAGCAGCATAACAACCAAATGCATGCATTTTACTATTTGATCACGTTTATGTGGCTGCAGCGAACATCACACAGCCAGCTAGTGTTCATACCCTCAAGATTTGTCAGGAAGAGGTTGGGGCACAACAAAGCACAGGACCTTTCCACAGCAGTCCAGTAAACACAGCTGTTGCTCTTATTGTAACCAGACGTGATTAATGCTATGAAACATGATGAACTGGTTTCAAATGTCATGTTTGTCATGTGACAAATGGAGTAATTTAAGGCTTAAATTTGTCATTTTTACTAACCCTAACCATGTTTAATTAATGCAGTCATGTGACACAGATCATGTGACAAATATTATGCAAAGTTAAGAAAGAAGCAATTTTTAAGGCGTGAGGAAATTTTTTGAGGAAGCCAAGTGACATCAAATCCGTCTTGCGAGGGACTATGTCACTGCATGTACAGCCAATGTAATGTAGCCAGATGAGGTATTATTACATTACAGTGACTGTCACACACACACACACCAGCCAACATTTACATGTGGTCCTAAATGCCTTATTATAAGATAAGATTAGATAAGATAAAACACATGGCAAACCTCACTGTCTACGCTTGACATACACAAATATGTCATTATACAGAAAGACAAAAAACCCAGGCCTTCACAGCTATGAACAATCTTCTGTGTGGAAACAACAACAATAGAACAACTTAAGCTGAATAACACATGCAGCTGAATCTTTTCAAGCAAGTACAAACAATATTAGCACATCAGATATTCCACACACAGCTATATGGACAGTTCAGTTATAGGAAAGCCGCAGAGTGAGAAGACTGTGTGGATTTAACTCACCTCACAAGTTTTCCTTGTTAAAAGTCAGAAAGCGTCCTTTTCTTCTCCATACGCAGCTCTAGTTTGGGCGTTGTCCTGCCATAACATAAAAAAATTGTTGCTGTAGAGTCAGTTTAGTTTACCAACCTCCATAACACATATTTATATTTATTTATGATATTTCCAAAGTTACCGCTGTAACAATTGATGTGACGTTGATTGGTGTGGAAGCCAGAAAGCGAGTGACTTCCTTTGGCATCCTCCTGGCCAATCACAGTTTGGCAGTGGTATGGCGATAACCTCATCTGATTGGTTAATCTTTAAAAAAAATGTTCACCAAGAGAGGCCAACTTCTACCTGGCCCCGTCTGGGACGCGATATTAATAATAGAAGTGCAGTACCGTGTTTCACCACACATTCACTACTGAACATTTAGGGGGGCGCTGTTTCACTCATTCTGAAACAGTTAAAAATGGGGCAGATATGACAACCCGCAAAAACACAGGATTAACCGAAACTGAGTGTTTTTATTAAAATGACAACTTCAGTACAGTTTGGCTTCCCTTGACGTCAGAAATGGTGCAATTTCAAATAACATCTACCTTGATATATTACAACATACAGTCATATGGGAGGGTGGCAACAAACGACCTATATGGGTATTGAAATTGGAGGACTGGTTCCTGTGTTTGGTAAATACAATTGTGGTCAAATAAATACAAACCTAGTCCAACACACCAAACATACAGTAGCCATATTTTTCAGCTACAGTGCTGTGATAAAGTATTTTCCCCCGTCCAGATTATTTATAATATTTACAACTTTTCCATCTTTAATACTTATATACGTTCTCTATAGATCTTGGACAGCGAACTTCAAAAAGGAAAGACTGAAGTACTTTGATTGATAATGTGCACTAGTAGGGATGTCCTGGTTCTGATACCTCATGTACTCAGACTTGTACTCGTAAAAGTTATACCACACCAGATACCGCTTTAATGCAAGCCGCGTCAAGCAGCACAGAGCAGATGAGACGAACAGTAAGTAAAAATGTGGCTGATAGTGAATGCAGTTCATTTTCACAATAAAATATTAAGCTATGCATAGAAGTCCCCTTGTTATGTCTGAAGCTGGCTGACTGAATGCACCAAGTTTCCTATCCTAGCCCTCTTCTCTGCTGTGCAGCAATCAGCAAAAGATGAGAGTTTTTCTTCTGCTAGAAGAAACTTCATACATACAACATACAAATTAATTATGAGGATTAAAATAGTTTTAACAACAAAAACTGTCAAATCCATTTCTGTTTGTTAAGTGCTCTCCTTTTCTGTGATAAAAAGCACAAATATTCACAGAGAATATAGAAATCTGGAGGTTGGCAAAAAGTCAGACACACAATGCTCCACTTCCACTCACTCTCCGTGGAGAATGCCACTTTGGAGAAGACGGACTAAACACACCTCAAAGTTGCACCCAGTGGAAAACACGGGATACTCAGTTTTTTGCGTCACTGTTGCAAATATCAGATTCCGCTGTCTTCCCAGCTGCTGCAGCCCAGCTATGTCAATCCCAGACATCATCTCATCATTGACACTGTCTTACTGAAGGTACATAACTTCGTAAAACACATTCACAGCCGTTACAGCCGCTTCATCACTGATATAACAGTTTAACAGCACCTTGGGTTCATGAGCATTTTACTCTCAAGTCAATCATATTACACACAAAACAATATACACATTTTTTAGGTCTGAGCAATAGTGTCCTGTTGTGTATTTTATTTTGTCACAGTTAGAAAGCGAACAGCACCCGATTACAGTATTAGAAGTTATTGTTATTGCAGTTTTATAATTAAAAATGCTGCAACTGCAATATTATTAAGTACTCATATCAGTACCCAGTACATACAAGTACTCACATGTAAGTACTTGTACTTGTACTCAGTCAGGAAAAAAGTAGTATTAGAACATCCCTATGACATAGAGCACCTCGCACACTTCATTCCTTGTTGATGAAGTTTCTGATTTCCTCAGAGATGTAGTAAATGGTTAATAAAATGGTGCTGATATTTCTGGAGGTATTTGTACTTTAAAATAGCTTTCACTTTCTGCTTGTTTTTGTATTCCCATGAATTTGGTATAAAACACACCCACACATTTAGTATCTCACAACCCATCTCACGCGCACAACCAGACTGCACACACACATAGCAGAAACATGAAAATGTAACTGCATCAAAAACCAGAAAAAAAGTGTGTTACAGAGCTAAAACTACACAGATATTCCACCTGTGTGTATTCTCTTCAGGTGATATGAGGTGTTTTCTTTGCTGAAACCGAGAAGCATGCAGAGGCGTCTGGAAGCTATGACACATATCACCGTATTTCATTAGTAGCTGGCTGTGTTTGTGTAAACCAGAGCTAAATACAAGCAGTGAAAACAAACTTCACACTGCTGAAAATAAAGGGGGGAAAGAGAAGTAGCTGACAGGGCAAACATAATACAGTTAATGCATCAGATACAACATTATGTAAACCTGGTGATTTTATGGTGGACAGCGTCAGTGTGGAAAACTTTAATGCCGGCCATGACTGAAAGGTGTCAGTGGATCACAGCTTACTGTGTATGGGGTGTACGCGCAGAGAGCTTAGAGAGCTCATGTCGATCCCGGTGTTGATGTTGTGGCTGATTGGAGTATTGCATATTTCCTCTGCTCTCAGTTTTCCTTGTCATATGTATGTGTTGCTCAAACCTTTGTGCAGCAAAGGAGGAGGGATATGTGCTAAATATTTTTTTCTTTGAAGCCAGACATTAGTTCAAACAATACAGCTTTCTTTGGAAAAAATAAGGAGGCTTTATTTAGGTTTCTGTCTTTGTAATATGCTCATTCTCTTAGTTTGTTTGTTGTTTAATGGAAAAAAAACTTCCAAGAGCTCTTTGCTCAGTAGTTGGGTTTTGTGATGAAAGCTGCTGCATGGCTGCGGAAACCACGGTCAATTTTAAAATTTTCTTTTAAAACAGCAATGCAATAAAAAGTGCTCTTTTTTAGTTAGTTCCAACAAAAACTGAGATAGGCTAAGGGTGAACAGATAAAACATGTTCTGTTCTTCTGTATCTGCAGGCACCAGAAGCACATAGAATTTCATTAAATAAAATACTGGATTTGTGGTTGAAATAATTAGCTATAGAAATGAATGCTGGTTGAAATAGTTAAGATAATAGACAATTATTAATAGTTGAGATAGTTGTCTGTTTTAAACAAATGTTAAAGCAGGTAAATGTAGCTTACTGGATAAATGGTTCAATAAGTTGGCCAAAAATGATACAAAACAGTTAAAGTAACTAAAATATTGTTATATATTGTTGAATAAGATACTTAACTACTGTAAAAGCATTGACTGAATGAAGATGTGCTTGTGTTCAGGGATGGGTAAACTTTAAAGGTTGGGAACCACTGGGCATACTATAACTGCAACCGTTTGTTGACTTTCAATGTTGTTTGATGACTTCCTGCATCATAGAGTTGGGCCGTGTGCAAACATCTATCACAGCACATTACTTTTTGATATGTAAAACTCTGCCCAACATGCCACTCTAGTGTGACAAGCGTGGAGCTTTATCAGCATCACTGCTCTCTCAAGGATGCAGAGACAGAACTGCTGCACAATTTAACAAATGACAACCCAGCCAAAACGCTGCAGTTGCACTTTTTAAATGGATGGCCTGTCCACCACTGAAGTGTCATCTTCTTAAAACTAGTTGTTTCACTTTCTTAACTTTCAGGTATACCAGTTTTATACCTTCCAGTATTTTCTGTCCCTCATTCGCTAATTCAGAATTCACAAAATTCAGTTTTTATTATCTGCTGAAGCTCACATTTTCCTACTCTCTCACTCCCTCTGCTTTGCCACCAATCTCTCCATTTATTCCACCTCTGCTCTCCTTCACTTCCTTCACTTTACCATCAGTCCATCTGGCTTCCAGCTTCCCCTCCCTCTATCTGTATGAAGCTGTTCCAGTGTGTGATCAAAGCACACTGCACTAGAGTTCTTTCCTCCCTCTGTCAGAAGCAAAGAGACAAGAGAAACAAAGGCCCCACAGTAGTCTGCCACAAATAACCTGTTCACAGCACAACATTCACACACACAAAGACATACATACCAGCATGGTCTATGTTAGAGGTGAGAAAAGTGTGTAAGGCAGATTTGTGTGAGACCAGAGTGTATGCTGTCACTTTTTGTGTCTCTTTAGTGATCCCCTGCATAAAAAGAATGCAGCTTCTAATTATCTCATATGCACACCAAATCGACACGACACAGAGAATGACTTGACTGATAGGGAAGTCGACTGCCTGCTTTGTGGCGCAGAATGGGAATTTAAAATGTGTCACATTCAAAATAACAGCAGAAGCTGCAGAGAGACAAAACCAGAATGCAAGGATATGTGGCTATGTTCATATTGAACAGCATGAAGACATATGAGGAAAAAAATATTATCCCAACTGTCCTTGGGGTTTTACACAAACATCATTTGACCATCTAGTCTGTGTTTTAAATGGCAATGCAGGGGAATTATGAATGATATTCCAATTTCCCCTGGAGACAAGTCCCATGGAGATAAAGCCTTGAAAGCAGCTACACTGCATCTGGACTCAATGCAAATACTGCAGACATTTCTTTAATATTCTATTGTTCTGCATCCATTTCCTATCTTCTCTCCCTCTGCAGACACATCCATTTACACTCCAATTGCCCTCCACGAAACTCTAAAAACTCCCTTTCAGACTTCAAACTGCCTATATCTTACATTATGCAATGTTTTTGCATGACTCAGTAGCCAAATTCAGTTTTTCAGTTCTGATGCCTCAATCCAAATGAAACCTGAAGGTCCCATCTGACTGATGCCGGATCTAAACGGAGCATACAAGTGGAGACGTGGAGCTTTACTTTCGGTATTACTTGTTCCAAATGGGCCTCCAGCAGTGATGAAGCTAGATGGTAAATGTCTGTTCTGTGTGGATGCTCATAGATGTAATGGGCAATAATGAGGGTTGGTTTATTACTATTGTGGTATTTGGGATGATGATGGAGGTACTCAATTAAGTGTTTTAAAATGTTTTAAAAACAGTTGAGTAACTCAAACATCCCGACTCTGTTTACATGCACTTCCGTAGCAAGGTTTCTCAGAAAAACCAGGTTTGCTCTCTTCCTGATTTTTTTGTATATTTGTCACATTTACACAAATTACACAAAAATAACCTGAGTTTCACATTGGCCTTATGTAAAAATGTAAAAACAGGCCGTTCATGCTCTAAAATCGTCCGGTGTGGCTGAATTAAAACAATTCTGCAAGGAAGAGTAGGTCACAATTCCTCCACAGCATTGTGAAAGACTCACAGCCTGTTATTGCAAACGCTTGCTTGCAGTTGTTTGCTGCCAAGGGTGATAGTACTGTACATGGTGCAGTTCTTAGAGAGAAATCTACCTGGTGAAATAAGGTTTACTTCTTACCCTCTATCCTGATTACTAAAACCAGGTTTCCCGATCACATGACAGTTTACAGTTTACAGACAATCAGTTTACTTAAGAAAGTCAACTATAACCCAGTTGCTTCAGTGAATGTAAACACACTGACTGTAGAGATGTTATGAACTAGTGTTTTACTAATGGTGAAGTCACTTCAGTGACATCTTTGTTTTTTCCCCCTAAATTGTTGAATTGTCAGATTGTGCCACTTTGACTCTGTGCTTACCCAGTCCCTGCTCAATGTCTGCTAGGCAGTGGGGAAACTGTGTGGCTCATTATCCTTCATTAGGGTTTCTGGCTGAATCAGTGTGGAGGCAGCTCTGGGCCGTATAATGAGCACGGCTGAAATCACAGAGGACAGGCTGAAACTAACAGCCTCACAGAGCAGGTGCCACTCGAACACAAACCACTCCATTCTCTGCATCCCCACCAGGACTGAAGCATACAATTACACATATGCATATCTATGACCAGTCATGCATTTCTGCAAATAGACAGACATCAAAACGTAGTGTTATGCCTGCATATTGATGTAGAAGAAAAGCAAAAAGAATACCATGTGACAGTAATGAGCAGAGCCAGACTCAGTGCTGTAATGAGACTGATGCTATCTGACATGTCCAGTGAGGACTGACTTCTTGTACTTTGTTTTTTATTTTCCTTTCAGAAAAATGCTAGCACCACAAAGATTTCACTTACCCACACAAAACACAAATCCTTATTTGCTGTACAAAGGACAGCAGTTCATCTGTCTTGATTTCATCTGTCTCTTTCTCTGTTTTTCAGTTACATGGGCTGCACTAAGATTGTTCTTCAGGGGCACTCTGGGACGTCTATGCCAGTTAGGTGATACTGATGCTTTTTTCATGACTCAATTTTTAAAATTTTATTAGTTTTTTTTATTTTATACAGATCAGAAATGAATGCAAAAGCAGTTTTGTTTGTTTCCCATCCAGTTTATCTCTCTCTGCTCACATCAACAGCTTTTGTCTTAGCTCCAAATGTACATTATGCCAGAATGGCAGTGTTCTGCCACACATTATCACACTTTCGACACTGGAGATTTAACCATCCCAGATTTTTAAACGCTATCAGTAAATAGTTTTCATGCTGCAGATTAATCTCCTGTTTTGTTCATAATTGGTGTCATCTCACCCATATCTATTTGAACAGCTATTTGGAATCATGTAGGGGGATGGTTTGTACAGTGGTTGTTTACTTGGCTGAAATAAAGCAGTTACAGCATTTCAACTATTGTAGAACATTAAATTGATCAAAAAGTGTAAGCAAAATATTACAGGCCTATTAAGGGCTAGCTGTAATTCAATGTGTATAACCCTCACTTGTAAGTTACTTTGGATTATATGGTGTGCCAAATGTCAGTATAGTCTAACTCTTTATTGGAATGATGAACATTTTCCAACTGTAACACTTGTTCAATTTACATCCGTTTTAAGTGTAAGTTGCTAGTGTTACTTTTTACTTCTTGCTGGTGTATGATGCTACATGGGTTGCTTTCGTGTTAACTGGAATGAATTGTGATTGTCATTTTTTATTTGGTTCAAACATGATTATTGAAAGTAGTAGTAATAGTAGTAGTAACCTTAGCATATCTGATAGTGCCTTTGTTGTGGAGTTATATATTACATCAAAAGAAAGCCCTGCTTATGTCTACCACATTCACAGTTTGGTACTTCTCTAAGGTGTGTGTGCAGATCCTGAATGCTAATATATCAGAGTGCATGCTGACATTAACAGTTGTCCAGCTCCATTTAGAAAACTTTACACTCCAGCAACACAGCTACATTTATTGTCTGATAAATGTCAAAGATACTTTTTGAAAATGAACCACTATATAAGTTAAATAAGTTTTGCCAGAGCACAACTGTTTATTTTGAAGTAAAAAAAAAAGAAGAAGAAAGAAAAGCAGCCTACGCTGTGCAATGTAAGCCTACACCACAAACCTTGCCGTAAAGCAATAATGTATGGTTCACATAATACGCAGTGACAGTAGATGCTTCATCCTCTTGCAGCAACCACAGCTCATCGCGTCACAGCTACTTCACTGTGGCAGAAAACCTATCAACCATTGCAATACCTCAGTCTCTTTGTTGGCTGTAGGCTTACAGACTGATGCACTCTGCGGAGGGCTTAGGCTGAGATCTGTTCACTAGCTCAGCCATCTAAGCGCTACAAATGACCCACAATATGCTAGAGTGCCCACAGGGGAAATAAAGCTTCCAGACATGAGACTCCATCACCACTGTGCACAAGTGAGGGAAATGGAGGGGCAGAGAGCGTTTAACCATGCTTGCTTCACTGGCCTCCCGTGTCTTGTTAAAAGCTGATGGCCACTTATGACAGAAGAGATAGCTGAAATGATGAAATGTAACGGGCCAAGAGGAAAGGGGGTTTGGTTGAAGAGGTCTGGGAAGTGACAGGAAAGAAGATACAAGAGCAGATGGGAGATTTGAATAGCCATAATAGAAATGTGGGGAGAGTTATGCTGAAGTCACACATAGCCTGTGTGTTTAAAAAGTGCTGCCTCAAGGGCTTTGTTGTGAGGATGGAGAAAAAGAAATAGATAGCACTGCTTGTTTCAGTAACAACACTTGTTCTGTTGTTGTACAATATGTGATTCATCACTTAGATTGCTGCAGATACTGGATTACTTTCAATTACATTCACTCTGTACAAAACAAGCTATTTGTTCACAGCAGCTTCCTTACTTTTGCTGTTGTGGGAAACATCCAGCCAACATACCAACAATATGAAACTGTAAAAGGAACAATGTAAAGAAAAAAAATGTATCCGTGATCCAATGTAAGTGCAATATAATAATTTGTGGGCTTAACATGCTGCTCCATTTGTGAGTGATCCTATAAAGCAAAAATTATTGTATTTTTTGTTTCTGGATCAAACAAAAGAAAATGTGTTAACTGCTGACCTTGTGTGTGTGTTTACTTTTTATGCCAGCCAGACTATCAGACTCCTTTTGCCTCCTGTGTTACATTGACAGATGCCTCCTCATGTACACGCTGCAGTACACACTGCATGTTTTATCTAGGTGAAGACACGTTTTATCTACGTGAAGAACTGGGAAGCTAGAGACCCCAGCGATAAGTTTATCCTCCATTGTGTAGAAACCTATCTCACTGAGGCAGAGTAGTAAACAACTTTCTTCATTTGCTTCTCCTTTCTTTGAGGGAGAAAACTCTTGGTTTCTATTTACGTGGGAATCAAAATGATTTTGATTGGCTGTAGGTGCTGAACTCCAACACTGTGTATTTGCTTACAGTTCAGCTTTTTTCAACTTCTCACAGTCGTGTAGATGGAGTCCTTTGGTCTCTCTCCCACAGCTGGGTGACCTGTGTGATTATGCTGGGTTTCCACTGACAATCAATGTGTTTACATGCGCTTTAGTAACCAGATTACAGTCGACTTTGGACCCCTCATTGATATAAATAGGGAAGCCAAAACATTAGAGACACCTCTTAACATAATGTACTCCAGTACGACTTCACCGGCCCTAATGAGCCTAATAATGCACATGTAGTATAATTATTACATTTCTGACCGTTTCAACTTAAGCTGCAATCAGAAATATGTTTTTGAAGAGAACATAGCTGTAACCACATGATGTTTTGTCTTATAACAAGGATACATGGACAATTAACATAAACAATGTACACATGTTGCAAATACGTTGATTTGAACATAATAAAATGTATGCAGACAATGCATTTTTTCAACAAAATATCAACAAAAACTCTCATAGTACATACCTCTACAGTATAGTGACATAAAAAAGTCACTTGTTACTGTCTGCTTTAACCTGGCTGACAGGTTAGTGAGTAGTCACTTCAGACAGAACTGGTTCCCATTGAGTTTCAAACAGTTTCCATGCAGTCAGGCTGTCAGAATACACATGTTGGCAGGGCCTTGTAGGTTGTCACCCTGCTGTGAGAAGGTCAACACCTTGCTGTTCCAGAGAGCCGTGCAACCTTCTCTGAAACCCGTCCCGCCCTTATCAACACGGCTGATAGCTACCATTTGTGACAGGATGATTTACCAATTGTGTCATGCTGGCCAGTGAAATTTCAGGTTCAGCGTGCCCTCTACCACCTCTATTGGAGATTACTTGCTGTTCTTTTAACACAAAAATAAAAATCCTCTACAGTCAGTATAAAACAGGTAAATGCTGATATGTATGGAATGTGTAAAAATATGTATGAATTAAAAGAGACTACCATAAAGCGTGATGGAAATTTTACCTAATTTATAATTTTAAGTATGGACTCACAACCAACTCACACTCACAATTTTGTCTGGTACCCTATGTCCTCACTTGTCCTCCACTGAGACTGCTGTACTGGCATCAAGAGTAAAAATACATTCATGAAATGAGACATGTCTTCTGGTGAAACATCTTGTAGTGAGCCTTTTGCCTTAGTGGTGTTAGCCTCACCGGAGGAGACAGCCTTATCATTGCAGTTCCCCAGTGTAGTGTGGTGCAGGATATGCCCCGAATCTTTATCATGATGATAAAAAGTCCCACTATCTTGCTTAACTCATTTCAAAGACAGCTTTCATCTAACAAAAGCTACATTTAATATATTTGAGACTTTTAGTTAATTCTGCTGTTGCACCAGTAATAGGTTCATTTTTATGAGAATAACAAAAGTGTAGCAGATTTCTTTGTCTCAGTCAATTAACTCTAAACTCTGCTCACTGAATACGTAAGAAATCAACATCAACACATAGTGAGAAGAAGAAGGTCACTGGGGCTCTATCTGGACAAGGACAAGTCATTAAAATAAAATGTGGAGTCTGAATGTAGCGTCTCCCACACCGGGCGAATCAGAATATATTTTAATAAAAGATAGCTCTTTCCCAGTAATGAAGTTTATATAATAATCTGCACAAGTTGTTATGTCTTTCCTTGGTGGCCACAAGACTTTAACTACGGCTGTAACTGTTAGTGGAATAACTGAGTCCACAGAATGGAATAAAATCAGTAAGTATTTTTTTGTATTTTTAAGACATTTTGATGATAATTATCTCCTATTCTGGGTATTACATTAAAATAAATAAACTATACTAAACTAAAAGGCATTCTCTGATATAATTTTGTGTTCTATGATATTCTGATGGACTTTGTGTACTGATGCTTTGTGATTCCAATGATCAAGATCAATAATCAAGAATGAAAATAATCATTAGCTGCAGACCTACTGTTAACAGTTAAGCTACAGCTAATGTTCCTGACAAATAATGTTTTGATGTAACATGGACTCCACATTGACACATGAATTGTTTGGGCTAAAAGTTATTCAGTTGGGTTAGTTTGTTGGAGGAGGTAGACATGAAGGAAGCAAGAGTAAAAATTGGACCAGTGGCCAGCACAAAGATCACAGAGCAGTTCTGACCACATCATGAATGAGAGACATGCATTGTGGAAAAAGTAGTACGATACTGTTTATGTCCAGTATTTCTGTCATATAAGATGGCTAGCAGTTTGATTGCTTACCTTGCAATTTTAATAATATTGGTTTTGACAGTGTTAATATCTAGCTGTCAATTCATAGTGTTCACAATAAGTCATACTTTTGTAGGGTCATCCATCGTTGAAGCTGTAGGAATTATTTACCCGATCTTGGTAAAACATCTTGACTATGTCATATTTATATT
This sequence comes from Helostoma temminkii, assembly GCA_900302695.1. Taxonomy (NCBI): domain Eukaryota; kingdom Metazoa; phylum Chordata; class Actinopteri; order Anabantiformes; family Helostomatidae; genus Helostoma; species Helostoma temminkii. Next base: position 186,192 of record OMLM01008075.1, read on the forward strand.
TATTTATTTTGTCATAAGATATTGTTAAGAGGGTTAGCACTGTCACCTCACAGCAAAAAGGTCCTGGGTTCGATTCACGGGGTCGGCCAGGGTCTTTCTTTGTGGTGGTTGCGTGGGTTCTCTCCGGGCACTCCGGCTTCCTCCCACAGCCCAAAAACATGCATTTAGGACTGGGGACTCTAAATTGCCAGTAGGTGTGAGTGTGCATGGTTGTTTGTCTATATGTGGCCCTGCGATGGACTGGCGACCTGTCCAGGGTGTACCCCGCCTCTCGAACGTATGACAGCTGGGATAGGCTCCAGAACACCCATGGCTCCTGTGGGGACTAAGTGGTATAGAAAAATGGATGGATATTGTGTTAACCTGACCAAAATGCATAATACTGCCTTGTTACTATTGCCCTGAAACACTGACTGCAGTTTTCAGTGTTAAGTAACCAGCACTCACATTTACTTTGAGAAGCAAGAATTTCTTGCCCGTCACCTCACAAACAGCAATACTGATCCATAATTAACTGACCCAAATGCATATAACTGTCTGCACCTTGTTCTCAGGTCTTTGCTTTTTTGTTGCTGATGTGTCCTTTGAATATTTGTTGCTTACAGATAGAAAATCAACAGAGCTGTGCTTCAGTTCAGGGCTGTGCAAGTCATGTAACTGTGAACTATAAATAGAGAACACAATAAACTGCTGCATGTGACACACGGATTTATGTTTCACGCATTAAGCGTTCCACATTATTTAATGTTTCTTAAAATAAGAATTTGTGTTTGCTGTATCCTCCACCACCGTTATATGTTCCAGTGCCATCTCCTACTGTCACTGCTCATGGGGATTTCTGCCATCATTCAGTTTGAGGTGAGAACTCAGAGACTCATAATCTTGTGTTCAGCTGTCAAACTGATTTATCCAGCCAGCTGCAAACATATAGACCCATGTGCATTATGTGTGTTTTGTGTTTATGTGGGTGTGCAGTTAGTGCATCATGTTGTATGTGCAATTGAGTGTATTTTAGCCCAAAATAGCTCCACAAAAAATAAATAAATAAATAAAAAATGCTGGTAAATGCAATCGTCCAAAATATTTTCACTTCACTTGAGCCTGATTGTAATTTCAAGCCACTCAGGAAGTCATCAGGTGGTGCATTGACTGAATAGAGATAACTGGCCAGGGTGAACATACATAGCTGTTCTAATCTGCCCTTACAACCCACTGCTCCCATTTGTAAGTGTGTGTTGTGTTTGCACGTTGGAGAGAACAAAACTGAGACATAACAAGAAGAGCTTATTGCTGTGAATGTTTTATGCTTTGCACATAATGACACAGTGTCATATCTGTGCCCCATAGAGGATACCTGCTGTCACATCTTCAGTGAATGTGCACACAGATATCTGCCATCCCCACAGCAAAGCCAGCTAAGCCAGGTGCTCTTGCTCCCAAAGATAAACCCCTAAAGCTTGAATGACAGGTTGCAGACTGAGGCCACGCACACACACACACATGCACATACACATGCAGACTCTCCTCTTCTCACTCTTCTGCCTTTCTTTTCATCTATTTAGCTATCTATGACTTTTCTCTCTAACTCTCTGAGCTCAGCCCGGTCACTTTTAATTCTTTTTATGTAGCAGATGCACAGATTTCATAAAGTTAAAGCATGCAGATGTTGGCCATATCCATAACTCACAGCTGTTTTATTTCATTTCCATGAATCCTTAAGACACTCTGATAATCTAAAATCATGAATGCCAAAAAGAACATCAAAGTTTTCTTGAAACTTACTTTTTTTCACAGGAATGCAAGACTATGAGATTGTCCCTTGGTCTTTGAAGGGCATAGGGAAATAAGAAGAATCAGTGCCCAGCACTAAGAAAACCAGCTGATAGACTGCTGTAAGGGGGAGCTGAGTAATACCAGAGAAGAGATACCCTGGTCTTGTGTGTTATCAGGGGAAAGTGTAAATTAGGTAATAGGGATGTGAGTCTCTGGATGCATTTTTAATCATGTAGGTGTGTGGAGTTGACTGGTACCGTTGATCATTATACAGTATTATTCGATATAACAAACGCTTCACAAAATGTGTTATTGTTTGGCATGTTTGGGATATATTTCCATGTTTTGGTAAAGGTAAAAAAAATGAGTTTTGGTTAAAGTTTTGTTATTTCTGTAAAATTAGGTGCAAGTAATTTACCTGATCTGAACATACAGTCACATCCATTCGTATTTGGATGAACACCATTTTTATTGTCTAGACTCTGTGCATCACCGCAATGCATTTGAAATGAACTGAAATGTCTTGTCAAAACTCACTGTATGATGCTTCACAATGCAGATAGACAATGACTCCAAGTATACAGTGAAAGCACTGCAAAGCCTTTTTTAAAGCCGCTTCACTAGCTGAATGGACAGTGGCAGAGCATCACCATGGACGAAACCCAACATCTGATCATGACTATGAATTCCAGACTTAAGACAGTCATTGAAGTCAATAACTGCGAAGGATTTCAAAACCAAGTATTATTACAGTCAATTATTTAATTATTATTTTATTCAAATAGTGTATTATTACAGATAATGTAATTCATGATTATGTTACTTGTGCACAACAATCACTGGCTATCTATAAAGATTGTTGTAATTCCTAAAAGGTTCATACAGTATTTCTGACAACACAAGATTAAAGCTGACAGTCTACACTTAACCACATCTTGATTGTTTCATTTCAAATCCACTGTGGTGGCAACATTATGAAAACTGTGATGCTGCCAGAATCTTTATGGGCCTTAAGAAAGTAGACTTCACATTATTCTGTGTGTGGAAAATCTTGGATGACAGGGAAAAGAAAGGTAAGTAATTTGAGCCATATTGCATATACCAGTAAGGGTACTTTTTGTTGAAATATACCTATGATGATCTTCAATGGGGTCAAGAGCAAATGTTTGATAGTAGACTAAGTTAGAAAATAAACATCTGGCCTCCAGCTGTAAGAAAAACAGAAGCAAATGTCAGCTTTCACTGTACTAATGGATACGATAGCTGAAATGAATATTATCATTGCAATTGTCATAACAATGCTCTTCTGACATCTGTACCCTAGTGGTTTCTAAACAAGTCGTACCTCCATCCAAGTGAGTCCGATGACTCTGTTGCAGGCATCCCATGAGCTCAACAGCTCTCATGTGACACTGTGCAGCAAATCACCCATCAGTCAGCTGCGGAGGTCTCTTGAGTCAGTGGCACATCATCTTATTATTTGTTCATACAGTGATGTGTGAAAGCTAGTGCCCCTTCTATTAATTTTATGTTTTTTGTGTAAAAACAACAGCAGTGTAAAAATCATTGGATCGTAGCGTGTCTTAGTTTTAGGTAAATAAAACCTCAGATGAATAACAACCTATCCTTTAATGCCCAGCACCATGAAACCAAACAGCATTTACCAGAAATGCATCACACAATGTCAAGCATGTTGGTGGAGGAGTGATGATTTGGGCTTGTTTTCCAACCACAGGACCTGAGCAAATTGCATTTGGGGAGTTTACCATGAATCCCTCCCTATTACAGAATGTTCTATAGGCAAATGTGAGACCATCTGTTGGGGCACTGGGTCATGCAACAGGAAAATGATCTGAACCACAAAAGTAAACCTGCATCGGAATGAAAAATAGTGAATATGTGAAAACAGCTTAAGAGAGTTGTGCACAAGCCAATGCCCACTAATTCAATGAACTGAAGCAATGCTGTGAAGAAACAATGGGCCAAAGTTCCTCCACAACTATGTGAGAGACTGATAAAGTCATACAGCAAACAATTACTTGCAGTGACATATTAGAAAAAAGAATTTAAATGTGAGGATGGATTTTTTTGTATTAAATAAAAATAATTAAACAATTAATTCTAATTCATTGTAGAAGAAAAAAGTTTTTTTTAAATCAATTAATCGCCTCAGCTCTAGCTCTATTTCATCATGGCTAGTCTGCGTAAAAATATCAGTATCAGTACCAATAATCTTCCAATCTATCAGATTCCCAAATACATAATCAATGTCAGCAATCTTAAGTAACCTGTAATATTCACATTATCAATGCAACAGTATTTGTTGTTGTTGTTGTTGTTGTTGTTGTTGTTGTTTTTTGTGACACACAGTTTTATTGCAGTAACTCTGCCAAAGAGTTTCTCTGTGTCGAGACTGTGCTTTCCAAAAGCAGTGATATTATTTAAGCAGGCTGCATTGTTATTGTCAGGCTGAACAAGGTCTTAGCATGAAAAGTAAAGGTCTCTCTTGTCTTGTTATCAACCTGTCAAATTTCATGTTAACCTCTTCTAAACATATCGAGACAAACAGATAGAATGGAAAGAGATTTGTACGCCTACAATGCTTTATATTGAAATGATGCAAACAGAAAGAAAATATCCTCAAACTTTATTCTGACACCAAAGATCCTGCGAGAAAGCCAGTGTGTCAGAAGACAAAAAGGAATGCAAGAGCCCTGAGGGGAAAGAGAGGTGAACCACGCTGTGGGTCAAGCATGGACTCACACCCGGTAGCATTGGCTAGGGAAAACACTACTAATGTGATCAGAGTAGGTCAGGTCAAATATATGAGCACACTCTCAGGCAGACTCACAGGGAAATACAATTCAGAAGTCACATGCACACACACACACACACACAAGCAAGCCCACACAGAGCTTAGTCATAGTTTTGGCAGAGGTGCACGAGCTGCTCACAGCATTGGCAAAATGACATATTCAAAGGCGTGAAAGAGAGGGAGAGTTGAGGGGGAGGTTTCCAACGGATCATTTGGAAACATCTGGGTACACAATCAGCATTTCCCTCCCTCTAATTAAGTTCTTCTGCATTCTCATTTTCTCCTCCATCCTGTCCTTTCTGTCTTGCATCTTTCCAACAACAAATCCTTCCTCTACTCTGCATCGCTTCGCCATCCTTCTACCCTCTTCTTTGTCTCTTTTACTGCACCAAAAGGCCCATATTTGTGTAGTTTGGCTTAAATGGAAGCAAATACAGAAACACACACACACACACAACAGGAAGACACAAATATACAGACATGGTTTGATGTAAGGTTGGTTTCTAATGCCATCGTCATGGTAACACTCCCTCGCTCCTTTGCTCACACAAACGAACACGGCGCATATCCCAGGAATCTGTGTGGATTGTTATGTAACTGCACAAACCCCACGCACATATAAAGAGATGGACAGAAAGACAAACAGATAGATGGGAGTGAGTCAGTGCTAGACCACATAGTGAGAGCATCTGTCATCAACGTTATACCTTTCACTGTGACAAGAACAGTATGTACCGCTGCCTTACTTCAGCCTCATTATAAGACACACTCCAGCACACAAGCGCACATACACCCACACACACACATTCGAGGCTTCACAGCATAACAAGAGGTGGAAATAGCTATTTAACTAGTTACGGCAACACCAATGACTCATGTATCAGCATACTAATTACTACTTTTTTCTTCCTGAGTGTGCTGTACATGGAGCTGGTATTGTGTAAAGTGGGGAGAGGAGGGCTGGGGAATTGAGAATGGGGTCAGTTGAGGCATCTCTATAGATGTATTAAAATGACTGGTAATTTCTTATGGTGCAGCAACATGGGAGGGAAGCATGGAGGAAACAAAAGGAGAGATAACAACTTGTGATGGCCTATTTATATGCATCATATTGGTTTAAGAGTGAAGAGGTTAGCAAAGTGTGAAAGTGCACAAGTACATTGCATCTTGTGTCAAACAGTCTGGGGAAAGGGAAAGTGGTGCAGGTGCTGCCCACATCCTTGGACCCTTGTTTGCATTAGCAGAAATGCAATATTTAATCTGTTGTTTTTCATCAGTCTTGGTGCTGCAGTGATACATTTTCGTGTTTTGGGTGATGCATTGCTCTCGCTAGTGCTTAATATAACAGATGCCTGGTGTATGGTTTCCAGATAGATCAAACCAGGATGTCAAAGGACTGAAGGTTCAGAAGGGTTTGATTCATGTCTGGAGTTGCAGAAGGTGAGTTCCCACCAGGCTGATTCAAGGTCAAGCTCAGTTGATGTTTGACACACACACACAGACACACACACACACACACACACACACACACATGCACACACATATACACACACACACTCACGGTTACCTGCTGCAGATGCTAACTCACAGATACACATAACAACCTGCACATTTTCCACAAGGGGTTGCTGTTCAGACATTACCAGACAAGCAAGACAGACAGGACAGATAAGACAGACAAGATAGATAGTGTCAAGACAGTCAGTCTATATAAATCAACCTATGACCTAGGAGTGTTACTCCTCAAAACATAATTACGTCTAAAGGATAAAGTAGCTAGATAGATACTATGTTGGCACAGGAAAAACTGATTTGTCAGAATAAGCTGTTCAAGGATATTACTCATGTAAATATGCATTCACACACACACTGAAACTAATTACTACAGACCTTGCTGCAGCTGGTCACCATAGAATGAATGAATGAATGCAAACAAAGTATCTGTGGTGAATATAATTATAATAAATGAACAGTAATGCTTGGTATTTGTACAGTCATGGCCAAAAATGTTAGCACCCTTGCAGTTTTGTCAGAAAATGCAAGCCTTCTCTCAGAAAACTGTTGCAGTTGCAAATGTTTTAGTACTTACATTTTTTTTTGTTGTTGTTGTTTTTTGTTGTTTGTATTGGAACAACACAAAAAGCAGAGAAGAAAAGTCACACTTGATACAACCTAAAAAATGCACTGGACTGTATATCTACCATTGTGTTGGTGCTTGTTATGGCTGAAGTGTGAAACTTCTGGCACTTTCGATCTTTAATCGGACAATACTGTGTGAACATAATCCTCTATGACACATGTGCAACCAATAATGCATGCACACATCCACAATTCTTGTTTAGGAGTGTCAATAAATCACTGATGCATCCAAATCTGTAACCATTAAAATAATTAAAACCAAAGTAACTACAGCCATAGAGAAATATTGCTTAGATCTATAGTTCAATTATTACATATCCAAACTAAATATCAGTCCTGTAATTGTCTGTCTGGTTTATAATCATGATGTGTTAGTCTTACAAGTGGTTATTCATACTCCAGTGGGAGGCATCAGTACAATGTCTCTCGGATATGTTTCATGCCCCGTTGCCCTATCAGAAAATTACAAAATTCCTTGTCAATGCAAAATTAACCCCCAAGTCCTGCTCAGTGAATAATCCTGAGAGTGAAACTGAAAAATAATGTGTACACTACCGGTCAAAAGTTTGGACACACATAGGAATTACCATGTATTTCATGAAAAATACATGTCCTCAGCTGTGTTACCATCATAGCAACATGGCTGATCAGTCCTTTCAAATGAATAAACTTGCATTAGCAAACATTACATACTATTGGAAGAAAGTACTAATGTTTACTAATTATAGTTTAATTTACAATATTTGCATAAATATTCTTTTAAAAAACAACTTTCCAGCTACAATAGTCATTTAAAATATTAACAATGTCTACACAGCATGTCTGACTAATTAGATGTTTTCTATCAAAAACATGGTAATTCCTGTGTGGATCCGAACTTTTGAATGAAACTGTACTTTGGATGGGACACCATGGGTGGAAAAAATATGCATAACAATTAGTAATTCATTACAGTGATTAAACTAATCTGAAATAATCTGTTACTAAAGTTGGAACCATGTAAAATTTTTATATGTAGTTTTTTCAGTTTTGTGGTTTTCCTGGTGAATTTTTAGCCACAGGGATTCTCTGCCAAAAATACTACACAGCAGCTTTTTACTCCTTGTTCCAACTTCTACAGCCTTAAAGCACACGAACTGGCTAGCCAGCCTACCCATGAATCCCATGGATGCACTGTTGCTGGTGTATTTATGGGTGCACTATTCAGCAGGAAGATGATTTTCGTGCACAGGAAGAACATGCTTCACAGTCATTGATTAAAATAAGGACCTTTGGGATCTCATCATTGTTCATTACTGAAATCATATTAAGATACAGTCTGTATCAGCACATTCAGGAGTTTAATGATGTCAATTTTGTCAGTTTTGTCTTCCATGATGAGAAAAAGGATGTTGACAAATATATACTGTTTAGCCAAGAACGGTTAAATCTGTGTTGTTCTACAAAGAAGTGAGCTGAGGTAGGTGGTATGGTAATAGATGGCCGGTGGCTCAGTCACAATTGGCTTCTTCAAACTGTCATGTTTGTGAAAGATTCCTGAAAGAGCCATGGGCCAATCATCTCATCTACTGCAAGGAAGAATATGTCTGTTTGTGGCACAGCCTGTGGTGCATGAAATCTAACTGTCAGGGTCTGCTGACGCACCTGCCTGCAGACCCGCATTGACGCATTCGCACAGACAAACACACGCTGAAGCTGGTAATTGGACTCATGAAGCCAGGACAAGACCAGCAAAATCTCACTTCCTGTCTTTGTGTAAGTGTGTGTGTGCGTAAGTGGTTTTCTGTGTTTGAGTTCAAATGCCCTGGCATGTTCTCATCCTCATAAAACCAGGCAATTTTCTGTGAAGCCATCAGAGTGTGACAGCTGCAGGTGCCTAATGGGCAAATCTTGGGAAACAGGGCATTACCAAAATCCAGGAAACTCAATTGTATTAATCCTCGGGATTAGCAGCTTGAATTCTCAACACGTTTCCAGTTTAAAGTCTTATTTCTTACTGAAAATGGGAGCAGCACATGAAGTGAATGTTTAACTATTTTAAGGGTCGCAGAATAGTTTTATTCCTTGTTTTATTCTCCAAGAGGTTGTTTAAACTTCTTTATTCTTACCTAAAAGTTTGGTTTATCTATCTGAAAAAAGTGGAAAAATGCATGACCGCGAGTTCCTTCATAAAGTTTTTCGCAAGTCTCTGGCTTACCTGTCAGTTTCATGATGACCGTGCTAATTAACCCAGCGATCAACGCCTTGTTGATAATAAACACTTATTATCTTAACCCCACTCTGCAAGTTACCCTTAAGACTGCTGAAAACTGTCACTTTTAATCTCCCTTCCTGCCACCATCCGCCTGTTTCTCTTACACACATGCCGCTTTCAAATGAGGGATTTAGATTACAGTGAACAGTGCTAGCGTCATGATGATGAAGTGTGTGTGTGTGTACTCTGAGGGTGAGCCTTATTGGAATTCATATGATGTTGGTTGACTCCCTTCATATAAACAGGTGGCTGTGTGGAGATAACGTACAGCATATTGTGCTTGCGATGATGCACTGGCACATGACCGCACACAGACACATCCAGTGTGTGTCTGTTTTTTTTAAATCCTAAAGCAGTCACAGGAACATTTATTAATCTCTCTATTTCAGAAGGAGAGCGCCAAAGCCTTTCAGGTGCATGAGCAGGGATTCCTAAACAGATGTCACCTTGTTTCCACCCACTGTGAAACTGCAACAACACAACACAACAAACAAAAGCAATTTTGTTTTGTTATGATTGCTGCATGAATGTGCATAATAAAAGGCTCCATCCCCTGCCTCCTGTATTCTCCTAAATGTACTTTCAGTTTATTATCATGACTCAATTTTGACAATTTAGATGACTGCTAAGTTCACAGCAGTAGTGTGGAAGAGCCTGACAAAAAAGATGAATACATTTTTCAAGTGGTGCGGTGGAGCTGTGTGTGTGTGTGTGTGTGTGTGTGTGTGTGTGTGTGTGTGTGCACATGCATGTCTTCATTTCCTTGTGTGGACAACTTTTGTTCAAGTATTATTCTTGTAGAGGACATTTTAGCAGGTCCTCACAAGTTTAAAGAGCGTTTTCAAGGTAGAGTAGGTTTTAGGGTTACGGCTCCAATTAGGTTTTGATTTGGGTTAAGATGATGTTTAGGCTTATGCATTTAGTTGTGACGGGTAGGGTTAGGGTAAGGAGCTAGGGAATGCATTATTTCTCTGAGTGTCCTCACAAGTATAGTGAGACAAACATGCTTGTGTGCATGCGTGGTGTGCACTTTTTAGATTTGTTTTATTTCAAAGCCAAGGCACACACACACACACACACACACAGATCTTTTATACAACTCCTGATTGTCATGGTAACAGGAACCCAACTATCACCTGAGCAAGCCACAGTTCCTCTCAACATAAATTGAGGATCAGAACAAAAAGAGAGGATCAGAAGCACTAAGTGTACTGTATCTGTATGTTTGTCTTTTTGTTAAAGTTTGTGTGCGCGTGTGTGCGTTGCTGTGTTGTCGCTCCTCTCTTTGATCCTAATAACAGATGAGTGTCTGTCTCTTCTGCCGATGTATTGGCTGCCTTTGCTAACACTACATCTACATGCTGACCTTGCCACTTCACATTTGGTGGCGAGCCATCCACAGAATCGATCTCTCATTTCCAAAGCTCAGAATCGCAGGCTGACAGCACTGACAAACCCATTATAATTCATCGTGGCTAAATCAAACAGGCTGCGTTGGAATTCTTTAGTGCACAAAATACATTAAAGCTGCTTTAAATAAGACATTTTTTTCCTCTTTGTGACCAGTGCTACAGCACAGTTGGTATAACTGTTGCATCCTAAAATACTTTCTCTTCACTCTATGTTTGGTCACCAATGTGGAGATGCTGCAGCATTTTGTTCACCAATAGATGTTTGGACAGTAAGTTAAAAATAACTAGAAGCTCCTGTAACAAATAATCATCATGCCGAAAAGGCTGTATGACTCACTCAACCCACACAGCATTTATTCGAATCTTACAGTAAATCACTAATAGCCTGTATAAGGTCACAAATGACTATATCATTACTGACAGAGGAAAGCTTAGTGGTACAGTAGAGGAGCAGAAAGTACTTGTACATGTATTTGATGTTGAAGTGTAAATTAAATGCTTTTAGCACTGTTTGGATAAACTGAGAGGGGAGGTTTTTAATTAAATGATGAAAGGATACTATTAAAGAATAAACCATGGATATGTTTACTTGTACTGTACATTTTGCTCTTGGGGGTGTCTTGTAATTTTCTAGTCTAAATGTTGAAGAAGATTTTAAATTATTTCGAAGAACTTTTAAGTTTTACATGACTTCAAAGCACAGGCTGAGCTAATACCTATGTAGGTCATCATACATTTTTATTTTTTTTTATGGGGACCGTGATACGTGACTTGTCCTTAGAGACTTAACAAAATAGGTCTTTAAAATGACAGAAGAAAAGCTAACTGGTGATTTACTTGGATGTCAAATTTTTCAGTAATTGCTAAGTTTTGTTCCAAAAAAGCCTTAACAATCCAGTGATCTGTAGCACAACACTGGTATTATAAAGCAGAAAAACATTTTTATTTATTGATTTATTTATTTTAATTTTTGCAGCTTTTAGCCAAAGGTTTTTAAAACGTGAAACTAAAGTTATGCAGTATTAACTTTTCATAAGGCAAAGGGTTTTGAATTTGTTTAGCCACAGATACCAGATGAATAAAAAAAAATAGGGGTTGCTAAATTTTGAGTGAATGTTATTGGTCAGTAGTTGCTCTTGGCTGGTTTAAGCCTGCACACTATCCCACGATCCCCCAAATTAAATATGTAATATGCCAGTCTTTTATAGTGATGTATGAACGTTTGTATATACAACTAAACAAACAAGACTGAGACTACACTTATTTGTTTATCTATTGTAGAAAATTATCAAATCTTAAAATATTTCATATTTGTGTGTAGCAAAATTATGTGAACCAACACTTTCAATATCTGCTATGACTCCCTCTGACAGCAATAATAACTAAATGTTTCTGGGGACTGTTTATCAGCCCTGCATATTGGCTCGAGGGGATTTTAACTCATTATTTTTTACAGAAAAGCCTTAACTCTGGGATGTTATTTGGACAATCTGTTTCAGGTGCTTCCTCTGCATTTCTGTGGTGCTGAGGTCAGAACTGTTACTCAGCCACTCAAAAACATGAAATTTCTTCTGCTGCATCCTCCCAATTCTTTCATACTCACTGATGATATCTTGACTTTTTTTCTACAGGATTTGCATGTACAACTCAGAATTAATCAAAACTCCATTAAAGAGTGAGCCATTCTGTTCCAGAGACAGCAAAGCAGAACCAAATCATGATACTGCCACCACCATGTTTCACAGATGAGAAGAGGTTCTTATGATGGGATGCAGTGTTTATTCATTGCCAAGCATAAAGCTTCTCATTAAAGCCCGAAAGTTCATCTTTGGTCTCATCTGTTGTTCCAGTAGCTACATGTGGCTCTGACCAAATTGTGGAAGGACAGCAATATTCCTCGTGATGGTGGAATTAATATCAATATTAGAGAGGCATTTTGTCTCCTGTGGAGGACTTTTGTTGATTGACTACTCTTGAGAAAGTCCACCAATCACCTGCCTGACAGCTGATTGGTGGACTTCTCAACATCAGCATCAACAACTCTTCCTTTATGGTCTTCAGAAAACTCCTCTGCTCAAGCCATGAGAATACCTCTACAAATGTTTGTTGTCGATACTTTGATATTGAGTGAATGGATTACCAGATTTCTCTTTCTCTTTCTTAAACAAGGCAGGACTTCCCACACTCACAATTGATTACGATCCCATTTGCTAAAACACCTGACTCTAATTTTCCTCTTAAGAGAATTCACAATCCTAAAATTATACTTTCATATGTAAGACTCTGTAGTTAATGAATGAGCATGTGATTTTTTTGGTCTTGTATATTCTTTAGCTTGTTGTAGAATTTGCCTAAAACTCTGATCACATTTTAATTCATATTTATGCAGAAATAGAAACATTTGAAAGAGTCTATAACTTTGAAGACCCACTGAATTTACTGTTCATATATCATACTGTATATTTTAAACGTTGATACCATTTACGAAAGGTAGTGGTGTCCTGCACACTGTCATCCATCCATTTTCTATACTGCTTAGTCACAGGCATGCTGGAGCCAATCCCAGCTGTCATGGGGCGAGAGGCAGGGTACACCCTGGACAGGTCGCCAGTCCATCACAGGGCCACATGTAGACAAACAACCATTCACACTCTCACCTATGGGCTAGTCCCCAGTTAAAATGACTGTATGTCTTTGGACTGTGGGAGGAAGTCAGAGTGCCCATAGAAAACCCACACAAACATGGGGAGAACATGCAAACCCCACACAGGCCGACCCCGGGAATTAAACCCAGGACCTTCTTGCTGCGAGGTGACAGTGCTAACCACTGCCACCCCTTATTATTTTTTATGAGTTAAGCAGACTAGTTATGGGACAGGGTAGCAGTTAATCCCCCAGCATGACCAGGAGCTGCTAGTGAACTAAACCCTTTTTCCATTTTGACTGTTTAATTCACCTGATTTATTACTCTATAGTTCAGATGTCGAGAGCCTGTGCGTCAGAGCTTTCTATTCTGTATTTTTGTTCTGGTAGCTGGTGTTGAATTGATGTAACTTCAGCTCCCTCTTCTGTTCATATGCATGTCATTCTACTTTTGTATTTACTGTCCTTTTTTAAGGCCATTTGTCAACACATGACTACATAATATATGACAAGAATCATACAGAAACACTGTATATTTATTATTATTATTATTATTATTATTATTATTATTATTACATAAAAACATTAACCAAGATAGACAAATTACACCATATTTATAATGCAAACCCTCCATTTCTT
>OMLM01008075.1:199886-213393 GCA_900302695.1 Helostoma temminkii
CATTTCTTGAGCAGGACGAACAAAATCAGTCTACATTTAAAAGATGATGCAGATAAGTGCACAAATAGACAGATTTAACACAAACATGCTAGTTGAGTTCACACTGGCTGAATATCTTCACTGCATAAAATCAAAAAATTAAAATCAAAACCAAATACACATCCTCGATACATACTGAGCAACTACAGTCTGGCCCGTAAAAGTATAATGACATATTTTATTGATCCACATGGTGAATTGTTGAAGAACAGCGGCACATGTACAGTATATGATGGCACCTGTACAGGGTTTCTGGGCCTAGTCAAGGGATACTTTAACGTGTAGGCAAGAGGAAATAAAGACAACAGAAACAGAGACACAAAAATACTACATCAGTCTACATTCTAATCTATATTTGACATAAAATGCATCAGATTGGAAGTTGAACATCAAATGATTGGTCAGGTTAATCAATTAGATCAACAAGTATTTTGATCGTCAAAAATTCCACATAATCATTGTGTGCTACACAATGTAACCAAACACTGTTAAATGACAAAGACTTAAAACAATCCACTGAATGTGACAAATAATACTCTTGATTTTCTAATCTGTATGTGTATAGCATAGCATTATTCAGCAGCATTATTCCTGTTGTTAAAGTGCAGTGTGTTATCTGCCTTTAATGCAAATCTTACTGAGCAGGATTGTAATTACTTTCTATTCATTCTATTTATCTTTCTTTTAACACACTCATTTTTTATTCCTTAAGGCAAAATATTCCTCTTTGTATAGCCATCCTGTATTTAGCCTTAACAAATTAGTACATTTATTCTTCATTTAATTTACATACACATGGATTTAAAGGATTGATCGTTTGCTTAATCCATTCAAGTGTTCTGTGATGTGCATGCTTAATGTATTTTATTTATTCCTGAGAGAAAGTAGAAGGAACACCAGAGGAGGAGATGGGGGAAGGATGAGAATGAGAAGATGCATGGAGGATATTTACTTTACCCTAAAGGTGAATATATTTCAGAAAGAATTATGTTATTGATACGCACATACCACTAACAGCAAAAGGCACACATACAAACATCAAATTCAAGAATTGCCATTACTCTCTGATACCCGATAAGGTGCATTACAAACATTTATAGCAGCTGCTGTAATCTTCCATCTGTCTCTTTCGCTTTCTTGGATCTTCATCCCTCATCTCTCCTCTTCCTTATCTGTTGTTTCCCTCCTCTTTCCACCTCTGTCACTGTACTCCAGCTGGCTAGGAGAGATAACTTCTCCACACTGAGAAACTCTCAGCTCGCTAGCTGGGTGATGGAACAGAGGGTACTAATCAAACACTGTATCATTAGTTGTGGAGATCGTGAACTAAGGCAGCACACTTCTCTGGTCTTACCAATCCTGCACTGTCCTGTTCATAGAGTCCTGCCCTGGTTTGCCTACGCTATAGCACCATTTAGTTTGACACTAAATTGAATGTGGAAGATTTGCTTTGTAATTCACTCAGCACTCTTACAATGCCTGACAAAGCAAGAAGACAATATTTATGAGGCTTTTGCATATCTGAGTTAGAGCATATCTAAGTGTGTTGTTGCCTCATTCTATTGGTTTAAGTGTGATAAACATGGCAAGTAGGATTTAATCTGTATAAATGTAGTTGGTAATTACACATGAGCCAGAGCTCTGCTTGTTGAATAACAATATATACTCTCATTCAGTTCATGGTGAAAATTGCCATCTCCTATCAGCTTGGATTAAGAAAAACAACTTAGCCTGTGTGTAAGTGTGCATGCAAGTGTCTGTGTCTATGACTGTTAACAACAAATGTATGTTACAGTACCACTGTTAGAGTTGCTACAGAAGAGAAAAGTAGCAAAGCTACCCTCTTATGTATTTATTTTGCCCAGAGTGAGATGAGAGGATACAACTCCCATGTCTATATGATAGCGTATGAAACTGGAGTCAGTATGTAGATGGAAACAGAGGGAACCAGTCATCCCGACTTGGTTCAAAGGAAACAAAGTTATCCTATGTGCACCTATGAAACAAATTAATACAAAAGCTTAAAAAACTGTGGTGCTACATCAACAAGATGTGGATAGTAGTTACCTTCTGTTTCTAGTCTGTGCTAAGATAAGCTAAACATCTGAGTATTGTAGGTGTCATAAAAAAAAATCATAATTTATACTAATGCTCCAATTTGCCCACAAAATGTCAAATTTAAATTCAATATCAAACAATAGGAAATCCAAAAAGGGGAAATGTTATTCTACACACAGAGCACAAATCATATATTCTAGAGCACAAGTTAGTAAATTGCCCATAATTTTTTAATACGCTTCAACATTGTTTCATAGTAAACCACTGAGCTAACCTGCTTGAAACCCTATATATTAACACACACGCATGAAAGAAACTGTGTTTTGAAATGGGTAAAAAGTCTTTTTTTTCTCCATTACATTAGAGACATTAGAATTCAAATTGTTACAAACTTTTGTGTAGTACTGGGGAATGAGTTGCATGAGTTGCAGCCTGAAATTTTAAGTAGTTGTATACTGCCCTCCTGTTTACTGTGCACTAACAAAATAGTTCCAGCCAAACATTTTACAGACATATGGAATTATATCATAGTAGTAAGACAAAAAAGCAAAACACACCTTTTGAATGATTGTGAGAGAGTTTTGTGCTGTGGTCAGGTAGTGTTGGTATATAGCAAATTGTTCTATTAGAAGCATTCTGTAGTAATCCATTATCACAGGAATCTAAGTAAAGACAAACAAAATTTCATTTTAAAGATATGAAGATCAGTCAATCCAGAAAAAAATTAAGAACTTTGAAAGTTTCTTCATCTGCCATCATCATCAAACTAGATTTAGCAATCATCAGTGCACAGAACTGAACCTAAGATTAGAGCCAGCTTCCCAAATTTTATTAGCAGAGATACCTCAACATCAACTTTTCAAAGCAGAGTGGATGATTCAGGCCTTCATGGCTGAACCGCTGCTAAGATACCACCAGTGACAAAGACCAGTAAGAAGAAAATCATTACTTGGGCCAAGAAACACAAGGGATTACAGAATCTAACTTTTAGATTAGTGGTTGCATCTCCAATGTCTTTGTATGACACAAAGACGGTAAACTGATGGCCTGTGCGTGTGGTTCCCACATAAAAACAGAGGAAGTTTGATGGTATGCAGATGCATTGCTCATGACACTACTGGTAATTTATGTAGACGTCCTAATAATTCGGCATGGACATTGTAGTGAAACAAAACACACCTTCATTAATTATGGGCTATCTGACCAACAAAGGAAGTGAATAACTGCTGAAATGCAATGGGCTGGTCTCCAGAATCTTCTAACCCAGACAAAACTGATATGGGTAGGAAGGAACTGGACCGCACAGTGAAGGGAATGCAGCCAGCAAGTCCTCAACAGATGTGTGAACTCCTTCAGGATTGTCTATCTACTTGCATAGTGCTGCCATCTTCTGGCTGCTGCCAGACATAGTTTCAGGGTGTGTTTATCATTGATAATACCATTGATGTACACAGAGATAGACCTGATACCATAAAATGTTTACTGGGCCATTATCATTCGTCAACACACAGTGGCTTGTCAGATTTTTCTGACAGGTGATTTGGCTGCTTTGTCTGACCTTTGTCAATGCACATCTTGTCTTCAAGCTTCAAATATGTTAACATTTCAAACATAAAGGTTAACAGGAGGGCTCGGATTTGGAGAAGGTCTCTTCCTCTTCATAATGTCACAAAGAAACAAACAACACAATTGAAGGATACATCTGCAAGGCTGTCAGTAACTGATTTGAGGAATGGTGAAATATAATTAGCTCCCTCAGGCCATTGAATGCTTTAGTCTGCATGATTAGGTATTGTGTTGAGCTTTATTCGTGCCTTGTGTCAAGTGAAAGTATAACAAGGCTGCATTTTATTACTCAGTTTGTTTGTGAAATCGCTATGCTCAATGGCTCCTGCTAGATGAAGTAGTTCCATACTTCAGCCAGCAGGTAGTGCTGCAGCCTTCTTACAAAGTACTGACAAAAGTACTGATGACGTGGATAAAGTGCTGTAAAAGTCAAAGTCATCCAGGAATATGAAGTCACACATTAACATAGTAATTACCATAATTTAATGTGAGTCAGCTCACATGGCTTGTATCATTTCAAGTGATGAAGTCATGTTGACTCATCATCACTTGGCTATTCTAAGATTAGCTGGCTGCTCTAAGATAGATATCCTCAGTGGCTGGCATCTGCAGCCTGGGAAGATTAAAGACTGAAAACCAATAGGTTTCATGATGTCAGCAAAGGAACATGAGCTATACACATCACCATCACTTATTAGAGCCTAATGCAATCAAGAAGTGCTTGATCATTTGCAATAGAGGACGTAAAACACAATGTTAAAATAACCCATTCCTCTGTGTACTGTACATAGCAACTGTGATTCACACCATAACCAGCTAGCTAATGCTGGAAAATAACTAATCATAGTGTATGAATGATTACAGTGCATGATTGTATATAGGGATGTAAGTTATATTCATTTATTTGTCTGATGATGAATTTTTCTTGTTTAGTTTATAAAATGTCAGCGAAAACTTCTGGTTTTGTCTGACTGTCTGGTAAAAGGCAAAGATACACATATATTTTTGTATTACTACCACATAAGACTAAGAAAAATAAACATTTATATTTATAGGATGGAAGCAGTGATTTGTCTTTTTTAAAAAAATCCATGATTACACAAACTATAGTAATTAATCTTCTGTCTATGGACTAATCAGTGAAGTTATTTGATAAGCAGTTGTGTAGTTATGTTTTCTTGCTCATATAATAAAATTTCATTATAATATCACTGTCTTATATGTGTTTTGTACTGTGTGCATGTTCTACAGTTTTATGTATGTGTATAAAAACTCTTCTAAGGACCGGCACTGCAAATTAGCTTATGCTATAAACACTGTGCTATGTGGCAGTGGCCCATGCTATATACAGCACAGCACTTGTGCTTATAAAAATAAACATTAAAGTAATAGTGTTTTCAAGAATGTCTAATTTGTAAAAATACTCCCTGGCACATTCCTTTAGCCTCTTGAATAAATACTAATACTGTTTTCAGTATAAAATGAATATTATAAAGGTATAAAAGAAGTGTTATTATAAAGTGTTATTATAATAGAACATTATGGTTACCTACATTTAGTTTTCTAGTAACTTACGTATCACTGCATTTATATGCAGTGATACATAATGTACATATATATTTTCATTGTACCTTTTTGTGTATGTGTATAAGTGACCACAATCATATAATATGTGGCATATACATATGCCTATACAACATTCTTGTCACTGACCCACTCACCAAGCAAAGCGAGTAATACACATAATATATCACCAAAAACATATATTATAATCACATATGCTTCCCATTAGCCATTGCAGTCATTTCCCTTGAGAATATTAATACTGATGTCTGGGGAGGAAAGCTGACCAAGCTCTAAGGCATTCTCTCTCTCTCTCTCTCTCTCTCTCTCTCTCCCCCTCCCTCTCTCTTATACCCACACCCTGGATGCACACACCGGCAGATTCATTCAGCTTCCGTATTCTAGCTCCTCTCCATCTCTGTGAGTCTCTCCCTCCCTACTTTCTCCACTGGTGGATTTTAGCACACTGCTGTGTGGAACACCGGTAAGAAAGACTCATCTTTCCTTTAGTATGTTCTTCATTTGTCTGTGTCCATTTGTCTCTCATTGATTTAGTTTGACTGAGAATCAGACAAAGGATTGGGGTGTGGCTGGACGAAGACTGCTGATGGCAGCAGTGAAATGATGTGAAAGGAGGATGTTAGGGGTGTTGGCAGTGACAAAACAACAATAGAGCAGTTGTTTTCATGATTTGTTTTTTGTATATATATTTGAAAAATGTGAATATATGACCAATATTATGGCATGTCAAGACTTGGCAGATGTGGATTTAAGCAATATTTGTAGCTTCGGTGTGCTTATTTTCAATAAATTGAAAATCTGGCCACAAAGCCTGGCATGTCTATGTATATGTCATACAGATTCTATTAGGCTTCATTCAAATTCAAATGAGTGAATATGATTTTACAGTAGCTTGGTTTGCAAATGACTCGCTACAGGCTAGTCAGCTACTCTCTGTGGGTTCAAATTGGCATAACAGGTCCAGACTGTAAGAGGCTGATTAGTCAGACCTGAGGCTAGGTCACTAATCTGACTGCAGTGGAGCCTGTGGAGCATTGCCTAGATCCACAAGGCTGCAGGGGTGGATGCAGAGAGAGAGCGAGAGAGAGAGAGAGAGGATGCAGATGAAGAGAACAAAGACCTGAGCTTTGAAGAGGGAAATGCAGAGACAAAGGAAAGAACAGACAGCTGGGTAAAAATAGGCACATGTTAGCTACATCGGAGGCACATGTTAGCTACATTTGGTGAGGAGAATATCAAGACAGAGCATGTGTGGGATGCAGCCTCCTCCCACACAGACATCCATGTCTGAGCTGCATATGTTGTAGCCACTCCCTTTATGTGAAATAGGCTACCAACATTATGTAAAGTCAGCCAGGGACACTGAGATTTGTCATAGCTCAAGTGACAACCCATTGATATATAAATAAAACTATATGCAGTGGAACGTCTGTTAAGTTATGCTGCGGTATCTATACAGCGGCTGACAGGAAAGGTCAAACCTGTGTGTTCAGGTGTCTTTCTCATCTTTCACAGCTAAAATGTCTGACAAGCCTGACATGACTGAGATCGCCCGTTTCGACAAGACAAAGCTGAAGAAAACAGAGACAAAAGAAAAAAACCCTCTACCCACCAAAGAGAGTGAGTGCCTCAAATGTGCATATGTGTAATTCTGTTAATTTTTTTTTCTGTGTGCTGCCAAAAGACCGCATGGTCAAAAAGCCGAGCCAAAAACAAATTACTGCTGCATTAGCCCATCACTAATAGACAGCAAATCAAAGAGCAGCGTCCCATCTTTTATTCACTAAACATAAACCTGCTGACCAAGAGTTTCTTCTTCTCTTCTTTTACAGCCATTGAGCAAGAGAGGAAAGGCGATGCCACACCTTGACTTCTGAGCACATGAAAAAAATGAAGCTGAGATGCCACAGCAAAAAGCACTTTCCTTTGATTATCACAGTATTTGAATCTCTTACTTTGTCTTCAGAAAAGGGTGCTCTTGAGTTCCCTGGGGTGCTGTAAGATTATATGGCATCCTCACATGGGGGCTCTCTTACCACATGGGTGGAAAATCTTTAGCCTGGGTGCCTATCTTGCACTGTTAGCCTATAGTTAACATGTTTCCAATATTGCCAAACTGGGGAGTGGTGTAGTGATGTAGCAAAGAGAGAGAGGCAGGCATCCAGGCTACAGGGAGGTGGGGGTTGTCATGGGCGCAAAGACATGGGCGCAATCAGAGTCTAATCATGTGGGAGGTTTTTTTTAATAAACTTTTTACTTTTCTTTATGAAATAAATATGAAGACATGGAACCAGTCAGTCCTGTGCATTTGCTGTCTCCTTTACGTCCATGTACAAATTCACAGTAATACACATACTCATGAAGCATGGTGTTACCATGCACAGCCCTGAAATAAAAAGACAACAGAAATAATTTATCTGCAGTTTTTGTTTATTTGTTTGTTTGTTTGCAAATGGCGTGTGCAGTAAGTAAGTTATTATTCATGCTTTTTCAAATCTGTAATCTTAATGAAACTAGAGCAAGGTTACATCACATTACATTCAGACAAAGTTTAGGCAAATATATATGTAATAATCTATCAATATACAAAACTAAGTTATTAAATGAATTCAACAACAGTAAAATAAATGAATATTTTATTCAAATAAAACTCATTTTAACTTACTAGTTGACAGAAGTAACGTTTTGAGCGAGCTTGGTTTGTGGACTTTTACTTGGCAGGGGAGCTTAATCTGTCAGTGAATGAACAGAAAATAAACTGGCTAATATTCTGGTAATCACTCAGTGGCTCAAGTTTTGAGCAGCAGATTTCTTAGTCTTGTAGTCTTAGTACTGTAGCTGTAAATATATATTAGTCAAATGTAGCAGTTTGAAGTGTGGGTTATGCTGAAAACATTCATGCAGCATTACTCAGTTAAAGAGTAACACACACATGAGATTAATCAATAATGAAAATGATGTATTATGTATTACTGATTACAATGATGTTGTATGGAAAATAAATAGAAATGATAGGCTGCCAAGATAAAGTTTTAAGGTTAAACATAATAGCACTGTGAAATATTTGAAATGTTTATTTATGCTATGTAACTTGATAAGACTATTTAATTTTAAAGCATGTTACTCGCTATAACCAACTTTTTGGGGGAGTTCCATAAGAGCAGCCTACTGTCACAGTCATTTACAGCCCAAAATATCCGCCTGACTGGTGTCCGTGACTGGCGTCTCCAGTCCTGCCACCCTTCCTCGACCTGTCAAGCTTGTCACCTCCTGATCCTTTATTGCTCCATTTCTCACACCTTGCACTGCCATAAATCACCCATCAGCGCGGCCTGGGTGCCTTAATGTGTCTGAAATGTCTGGTAGAAATATTAAATTAACACACATCTTTGCCTCATGTTATTTTAAGCATCGTGTAATGACAACATTTCTGACCGTGACATTTCCTCTGAACGTTTTCAGTTTGAAACTGAAATAAAAACTTAAATCCGCAATGAAGTGAACAATAGTTAATTATCATTATTTTGACTTTTTCTCAATTTTGTCGTCAATTATTGGAATATCACTAATATAAATATGTTGCAGGTGCAGCAAAAATATTGAATTTGTCTTCTAGAAGCACATTTATTAATAAGAATAAGAAGTAAATATGTTCCATCAGAGTTCAACTTAAAGTCCCCACGTGATTTAACCCTGCAAGTTTCGATGTTTGTGAAACATCTGGCACCAATGTTAAATCACGCCCAGTTAGATTAGAAAACTATTGTTTGCGGGGTATTAACCCATTAAAATCGTTAAGGAAGCTTTTAGTCAACGGCAAATTATGAAGCTTCCCAGATTGATTTTAATCGCTCCGTATTATTTCCCAGCAAGGTGTTGAGGGGCTCTAGGTTTCAGTCGTATTGCAGAATGAATGTGGGTGATATCCAATTACTAAGGATTATCCTCACCTACACCTCGGCTCTATTGTGTAGATGACCTCGCCCATCCGTCCGCCTATTGTGCACTGCGCTGAGTGAATTGTTGTTTTAAGGGTTTTTGAGTGGCTTAAGGGGGATTTGACAAGTGTACGCGATTTAATTTAAAAACTGTAATGTTAATCATTAACTTCTCCAGCATCAACCTGCATTATTAGTATTAAATGACAGAAACTAGCGTGGTGGCTGTTGATGATTGCACTGATTATGTATCCTAAATCAAGGAAGATAATCAGCAGAATTAAAACAAGGGGGTGGATGATCCTACATTCATAATTAATGGTGAATGGAGTTTTAGGTTTAGTAAAATATCCAAATATAAATCACGATATATCAAACTAACCTACAGTATAATGGTTTAACATTAAAACTGTTATGTGTTTATACTCTTGTAAATTCCAGACTGTTTTCACACCGAGTTGTTTCCCAGGGAAACATCTATTATCCTATTACCACGACGCTGCCAATGTCGCCCATGTGTGAGGTGGGATTTACATGACTATATACCGTCAGCTCCTGCAAGACTTTATTGCTTTGTAGTCACACACTGTTGTTCACCCTGGGACGCTGGTGCCATTTCCCAAACGTTTTCAATTACATGTGAGGCCTCATGACGGTGCTCGGTGCTGTGTCATAATGCACTGCTGTAATTTCATAATTAGGGAAAGTAGGTTGTATCTATAACAGTAATGTATCAATAACAGACTTACACGGTATAAAGCACTGAGTAGTAGCTGCAGTGACTTTACTAGGCACAGTGGTGTTGGTATATTTGTCTCCTGTCATCATTTAAAAGCTGACATTAAATGATTTTATGATGAACATATGTATTTATTTATTCTTTATTTGTAGCCAAGTGTTCGCGTAGGACGATGCGATGATTTGCTTTTCTGGATGTTTGAGTTCGTGGGAAAAAGTGTAGAAGAATTAAAGTCTGGGAACGACAGGTGAATGAATGAGGGGCTGTTCAACTGTCTGCCTCACTTCTTTGAAGTGCACTTATGCACCGACGGCTCCTATTTGTCTGTGGGACGAGGCAATCAATGTCGTCGTTGGCGCGTTTTCACAGGGGAACGTTACCTGCAGGACAAATCTGTCAATCAAAGGGGGGAGACCATATAAATATCATCGGCGTGCAGTCTGGTTACAACTGCAGTTCTGCTCATCTCTCTTGGGAGTCACATCTGGAAAACGAACTAAAAGGCCTGTGCTTGGAATACAGCTGCAATGGGATCACAATATCTTCTCACAGCCATGGTTCTGTCCATGTGCTGTCATTTTCCGTTTGCATTTGCTTGGTATGTCGCTTATATTGGAGGAATTATCTTAAAACCAGCATAATGTGTCTGTAGTGACGGTATATTGACATGAGATTAACAAAGCTGTCTTGTTTTCTTTCTATAGGACCGTGAATAATTTCCTCATGACTGGACCTAAGGTAAATACATTGTTGTCTTTATCCATCTGGACTCATGACGATGGGGCATGCAACTCCAATATACTCACTTTTGCATTGACTGGAAGAAGCATCTTGTTATTAACATGCAATAACGAATAATATGTCTATTTGCTTTCTCTCCAAAGGCTTTTCTGACCTATACCAGCAGTGTGCAAGTGGGCGCAAAGAGCGGAATTCAAGAATGCAAACATCAGTTCATGTTGGAGAAGTGGAATTGCCCAGAAAGCACACTTCAATTATCCACACACAACGGCCTCCGAAGTGGTAAGACATTTCTGTCCACGTGTATAATATGCGGATCATTTAGGAGTTGGGTTGTTCAGATCAAGCAAGCGTCCATTTTGCAGAAGTGCAGAGACGGTACAGAATCTTACTGTGCGCTCCAACCTCTTTCAACAAGCGACACAAATATGAACTTCAATTCTATTATGCAAACATACAGATTCAACTGCATGGCCAACACGGTTTCTATATTAGCGTGGTTTTACGCGCAGTTGCAAGTCTTTTACGCACAACGTTTGTTTATTTATTTGCTGTGATAAATGTCTAAAATCACATTTTTCTTTTTGTAACTTATTATAGCCACCCGGGAGACGTCTTTTGTGCACGCCATCAGTGCGGCTGGAGTGATGTACACGCTCACCAAAAACTGTAGCATGGGAGACTTTGACAACTGTGGCTGCGACGACTCCAGAATTGGACAGACAGGTACATGCATGATCTATGAGATTCAATGAACTAAACTAATAAATCTAATAAATCAAAACTATTTGGAAGTGGCTTTTGAAATAACGTACGCATTTTATATTCCTAGGTGGTAGAGGGTGGATTTGGGGAGGCTGCAGCGATAATGTGGCGTTTGGAGAAAAGATTTCCAAACAATTTGTGGACGCGCTGGAAGATGGACACGACTCACGCGCAGCAGTCAACCTGCATAACAACGAGGCTGGAAGACTGGTAAGATATCATTTCATTATTACTGAAGTCTGTTAAGTTTACTACAACTGATGAGTATACCATCAAAACATATGAATATATAGGTTTAAACATTTATGAACATATAACTGAGGGCACCTGCAACTATTCCCAGTTTACTTTTGAGCCAAAATCTCAGATCGTGAGAAAAGACACACTTGTGAAAGACAAAAGACACATTGCATTTCCAACTAACACACTGTCTCTCCCTCAGGCAATCAAAGCCACCATGAGGAAAGCCTGTAAGTGTCACGGAGTGTCTGGGAGCTGCAGCATCCAAACATGTTGGATGCAGCTGGCCGACTTCAGAGAGGTGGGAAACTACCTGAAGATGAAGCACACACATGCAAAGAAGCTGGAGCTGGACAAGAGGCCTGTGAGAGCTGGGAACAGCGCGGACAACAGAGGAGTCATTGCGCACGCTTTTACGAGCATCCCTCAGACGGAGCTCATTTACCTGGAAGATTCTCCGGATTACTGCGATAAGAACCACAGCCTGGGTGTACAGGGCACCGAGGGCCGGGAGTGTTTGAAGGGTGACAAGAACATGTCCCAGTGGGAGAGAAAGAGCTGCCGCAGGCTGTGCTACGACTGCGGCCTCAGAGTGGTGGAGAAGCGCGTTGAGGTTGTCAGCAGCTGCAACTGCAAGTTTCACTGGTGCTGCACAGTGAAGTGTGACAAATGCACACAGGTTGTAACCAAATATTACTGTGCCCGTCAAGAGGCCGGAAGGAAACCACACAACAAAACAAAGCGCAGACACCGTGCGCACCGGCACTGATTGCCATTTCATAACACTGACTGACTTTTCAATAATTTCAGCATTATGGACATCAGTTTGTTATTTTGAGCTACACATCAACTGAAACCTTTTTGATGCACTTTATCTTGATTCTGTACATAAATCAAATGATGTTGTTGAGGATGTATTTTTTTTAATTACACTGTTTTTTTACCTAATAAATATTTATATTCTATATGTGAGTCCTGATGCTGTTATTTGTATATTGGTGGCCCACTGTCACGCAGCCTTGGGGTAGAAAAAAAACTGCCGCCTAATGCCGCCTTTGAAGTGCGCATATAGGCGTTTCCTGAACCCATCACCCAATCAGCTTTCTCAGACCTGAGGGACAAAGAACAAGAGTTCCATTTGTTCTTCACTCATATAAGGGAAAGTTGTAACTCTCCGGGTCAAAGCTCATCTCTTCTTTGGGAGCTAACGGTATAGATGAAAATGGTGCACTCCTTATTTTGGCTCCTGGCTCTCTTGTACAAAATCTACCCGACACATGCATGGTAAGACACTATCTACTCGGTTTGCCTCTATCTTATATACATGTGTAGGATTTATCTAATTCTTTATTCTCCATCCCCTTCTATTTTCTTCTCAGGGTGGCGAGTAACTTTCTTATGACGGGATCCAAGGTAAACAGAAAACTTACTTTGAAAGGTTTAGAATAACACTGCAAAATGTGATTAGAGTGATAATAACCATGTCATTGCCTTCCCTTCAGACTCATCTCACCTACGCAAGAAGCGTGCAGGTGGGCACACAAAGTGGGATCGAGGAGTGCAAACACCAGTTCGCATGGGACAGATGGAACTGTCCAGACAGCGCAACACAGCTTAAAGGACTCAGACGCGGTAAGTTCTGATTGTAAATAAATACAGTTCATTTCCAGTTGGTACAGTGGAAATGTAGGTCAGCTTCTTAATTATGTTTCATTCATTTTCTCTTCACCTTTGTCACTCCATGTCTATAAAAGAATGAAGTGACGAATTCATTAAATGCTACTCTGCTCAGAAAAAAGGAAAGAACCACAACCAGAAAAGAACCACACCTACACAC
>OMLM01008076.1:9031-20461 GCA_900302695.1 Helostoma temminkii
TTAAGATTCCGGACCACAAGGCAACAGACTGGTCCAGCCTACAGACTGGACTTTTGCTTTGCATTCCCATGTTAAAATAAATGCCCTAAATTCAAAGAAAGAAGTGCACATTAGAGCCCCTTTCAGACATCCATCCATCCATTTTCTGAACTGCTTTAACCTTATAGGGGTCGTGTGTGGGAGAGGCGGGGTTCACCCTGGATAGGTCACCAGTCCATCACAGGGCCACATATAAACAAAGACAACCATTCACACTCTCAATTACTATGGGCAATTTACAGTCTTCAATTAATCTGACTGCATGTCTCTGCATTGTGGGAGGAAGCCAGACAGTGCTGACCATTACACCACCGTGCCGCCTGCCTTTCAGACACGCATGTCAGAAATAAGGGAGACAGGTGGACTCAGAGATAAGCAGCAACATGAGATAAGATTTCAAAGGGTTAATTTTAAAAGCTGGAGGCAGATGATAAGTAGGTGAGGGCACGCAGGAACCAGAGTCAGGACAGGTGAGTACTTTCGGTGAGGCTCTGTACACAAGAAACAAGAGTTAACTGGGCAATAACAGAGGTGAGTATTAATTTTTGGTCTGTACTCACTCTAGGGGAAGTCAGGGTTAAATCAAGGCAGACAGGTTAAGAGCTGAGCAGACAGGATTCAGTTCCAAACAATCAATTCAAGTCCACAATCCAAAACTCCAAGTCAGGTTTAGCACAGGTCAGACCAGGGTCCAAAACAACCAGGTCACATGCAGGCAAAAGGTCAGGTTCAGGAAGGCTGCAGAGTAGCAACTGGTGAAGGGGCTTGTAGTCTGTCAGAAAGGTGCATATCTGCTAATACAGGGAGGGATCAGGCTGATCAGGTGAGTCAGGTGAACCTGGGAGAGTAGAGACAGGAAGTGAGTCCTTTCCATTACCTCTGGTTAATCTCTGCCTTTGGTCACTTTTTTGTAAATTCATGACGGCGGTGTTACTAGTTCAGACCTAGTAATATTTGCTCATCAATTTCAGCACAACCATAGCTGAGGAAACATGTTTGAAGTGGGGTTTGTGTTCCATCCTGGTCGAACCTCCTGCTGAGTTCAGAGAGAACAAATTCACTGCTTCATAAAATTCCACTCTGGACCTGACTTCATATGTTGCTTGGGAAAATGCATTCTTACTTGCATTCTTACTAGAATGTCATGTAAACAGTGTATCTGCGGTAGTGTCTGGACAGTAGTGTCTAAAAAGTCACATTGTGTCTGATAGCTATCTGTTGTCCCATCAGCTGTCAGTCCGGAAGAATCACAGCTTCCCAAGATACCACTTTGAACAGAATTCACAAACTGGGTGATTATCTCATTTTGGAAACTGTTGTTAGTCCAGTT
This sequence comes from Helostoma temminkii, assembly GCA_900302695.1. Classification (NCBI taxonomy): domain Eukaryota; kingdom Metazoa; phylum Chordata; class Actinopteri; order Anabantiformes; family Helostomatidae; genus Helostoma; species Helostoma temminkii. The sequence goes on from OMLM01008076.1 coordinate 10,401, forward strand.
ATCTTTCCTCATTATCCATTCTCTCATTTATAATTATAGGTCCGTTCTAACATCAACTCATCTCTTTCTTCCAAGACAGAAAAGTGAACAGAACAAAATCTGCAGGACATTTCTTGCTGCCTGCTGTTTCTTAGCTGCTAAATCAGAAGGAAGGGCAGTCTTGACGTTTCAACGTAAGTGTCTTGTTCAGTGGTTGGGTTTTAGCCTTTCTTACCTTACAAGGTGTTCAGTGTCTCTGAGCACTGAACACCTTGTACTTCTGGGCACTCCAGGCAGGTTGCAATTCTAGAATATGACAGCAGTGGAGGATAACAGGTTTTTTTTCTAAACACTTTTTATTCAACCCTGTTGACAATTTGCAACAAAACATTTGATGGTTCTGTGGTCATGCCCCAATATCTTAGCAATTTCAAGAGTGCTGCATCCCTCTGAAAGACTTTTTGACTTTTCAGAATCAGTTAAATCTCTTTTCTGGCCCATTTTCCTGAGGAAAAGAAGCTGCCTAATAATTATGCATACCTTGATATAGGGTGTTCTCCTAGGCCACACCCTCCCTCATTAATCAAATACACATCACCTGATATGTATAAATCCAATAAGCATTTAAGTTTCTAGAGCCTGGAGTTAGGAAATATGCATATAAATTATTATTATTATATGGTTAAAATACTCACTTGCCTAATAATTGTGCACACAGTGTAAATATGAACCTTTTCTGTACAGCAATCCACAGTCCATCTTTGCAGTGTAGTGTAACCATCTGTTTCTGGTCTGCCAGGCTTTTTTCTTTTTCATTATGAATTATGAATTCTAGTGTAATCCAGTGTAATGTACACAGACAAACTGGCTTTGCTCCTTCATAATAAGCAACCATGCACAGTATGAATGCAGTTTAACCACAGTGATGTCAAAGATGTGTTTAACTGATGTTAACAGCAACCATGAAAGCAAAGGCAAAAAAAGACGAAAACTTTGCAGGAGTTTTGCACAGTTCACTGTTCCATCACTACAGATGTAAACTACCTTCCACAACACATTAACATCAACTACCTGTTCACACAGTCTATAAACCACAGTAACAAGTACATGTCAGTACTCACCATGTTGATACAGTTATCCCAGGTACTGCTAAGGCTAACCTAGCTCTTAACTGTGAGCTGACGGTTAATACAGACAAAATCTGCAACATGAACAAACTAGAATCTATTGTAGCACATTATGTTTTCACTTTATTTACATACAGTTTGCATGCCAACCATTAAAAGCTACACAGAGGTGCAGTTTTAAAGGAGCCTGTTTCTTCTTCTATCTTCTATCTTCTATTGCATTAGATTGTCCAGGGGTACCTAATAAAGTGGCCAGTAAGTGTATATTACATAAGGACTAGTGAATGAGTGAATAAGGACTGATTTCAGACACAGCACTTCTCTTCTTTTGTTGAAATTTATTGAAACATTACTGCCACCTACTGTTACTGCCACTACTGTTCAGCTCCAGAGCAACAACCATCTAGATACCTGTCTAGGTTAAAGTAATAAAGCTACAGTACCTACAGTTTTCCAGTCATTTTTATTAGTAAAGCTAGTAGTTAGTAGAAGTTCTGTCAATGACCACCCAAATCAAAGCAATACAACAATTTAGCTTTAGATTTTAAAAGCGTAATTATTGTAGCCTAAATATATTGACAATGACCAATAAATAAAGGGCTGTGCAGAGCCTTGCAGAATGTAGCAGAGAGTAGAAAACCATAGCAGAGCAGAGCGGTTTGATTCTAGTTGTCACGCTACTGCAAACTTAAAGAGCACATTTTATACCTGTTTGGGGGTTAAAAACCAGGTCCCTGATGTCCCCAGAATGTGTCTGTAAATGGTCATACTAAATAAAATCCTCATTTCTGATCTGGCTGAAAATGTGCACTCAGAACATTTTTCCGGAACAACTGGTTTCAGCCGCGCTCCCTGTTCCCCTCCTGTTTGGTGGCGTATGCCTTGCATGTAGGGTGACCCCAGGTGGGGGGTACGGAAGCATGAAGACAGTGTACAGAATCTGTATAAAACAGCCAAGGTACATATGTGTATATATAACAGCTTTTCCTTGTCTGGGGCACAGACACAGTAGCAGAATAACCATTTAACCAGTTTACAGTAACCATGATGTGCTGGTCTTAAATAATCGTGCAATTTTAACAGAATCCTATTATAAAGCCATAAAAATGGCTTTAAAAGTTTCATCATGTCTCTAGGAGCAGGCTTCTGAGAGGACCATTCAGTCACTGGTTTACAGGAAACAGGAAAAAATTACATAATATGTGCTCTTTAAATTGTCTCTTTACATTGTCACTCACTCAACATTACATACAATACAATCAGTTTCTCCATGTGTTAAGGCTGAACATGGATGTAGTTAAAATCTGTGTCACACTTAACCATGAATATTGTGTTATTTCTGTGGTAAATGTTCAGTCGTTCAGGTCCATATACATGTGTTGTACACTAGATGGCATTATACATCTTTCATAGTTCCTGTCCAAGCTGGCTTAAGCATCCTACATGAGTGTTTCACAAGACAGATGGTTTGGTAAATGTTAAAAGTGATTTAAATACGCCCATTTGCACTGATAAATTGTCAGAGGTAAAGATGTAGTTATAATTCTGCAGAAAAAAACAGTAAAATACTAAAAGTGATAAATAAGTCTGATGTGAGCTTTAATTTCCAGGTCATGTGCCCTTGAGCGCTGAACTACTGTTTAAACTAGAGTAATCAGTGATCTGTGAAGTGCAGAACAGTGGGCCTCTGTACCCGGCCTGCCCATTCCTGTTGTTGTGGGGTGGGAGTTTCCAGCTATACAGCTCAGGGGAAGCACCACAGGATGTCCTTTTCCTCATTCCTCAAGGATAGAATGACTCTACACATGTGTGTTACTGTGTTTTACTAAAATAGTAAAATGCATCCAATGTGTCAATATTCAGTGATCTCCATCAGCTGCTTTCCTTATGTTGCAGTGATGCATCGGATAAACCTCCAGAAGACACGACCCACATCACAACCAGTGAATCAATGAATTACATTTAGGAGAATGTAATTCATTGATTCACTGGTTGTGAATAATTGCAATTAACTTGTTGTAAAGCTGTTAACAACTAGGCCTCAATCCAAAGTCATGCTTTTTAATAACAAAAAATAATAAAGTTCAGCTTCACAAAATCTTGTAGACATTGTTAAGCTCTCTTAAAAACGTAGTAACACCACTTTTCAAACACCAGTGTCTCCCAAAACTTAGGAAAATACTTTGCTGGCAAAGTATTAAGCAGAAAGTTATATTTTGTGAAAAAAATTGTAGAAAGTCAACATTTAAGGCTACAAGATGCAAATGTGGGGAATCAATAACTAGAAATCAGTCTTGATTAAAATATAAATTGGTTGTGAAATACTTAGTGAGATGTGCGCACATGAATGGGAATAACAGGTGAACTTAGTAAGAGAAAAAGTGTGAATTCACATGAATAAACAGCTTTAAATTTTCCGGTGGTGTATTATGAGGATGTTTTTGTGACCGTTGAACCCACAGCTGGTCACAATCCCTGCTTCATGACACTTTAATGTATAGGTGCCATGGCGGAATGAGTGTGACAGCTGCTGGGGGAGTTCTGCTGGTCACATTATACATTCTATTGATCTACATTTATTTCATACAGCCTCACCCAAACCATTTTGACTTCTTTCATAACCCTAACCTAACCATTACCTGGCCTTCACTCTAAAATCCAGTGATTCACATCAAGGGGACTTGCTTTAGTCCCCATAAGGAAGGCGATTCCCCACAGTGTGAACGTGTAAACAGATTTATGTCTCTACAACCTAAGCAATACAAGCACACACACATACACTCTATCCCTCTGATCCCTCCACTCCTCCCCTTTACTCTGTCTGTCACTATTGCTGTGTACAGTGAGGGAGGGAAAAAGGCAGGAGGGTTTTAGAGGATGGGAAGGAAGGAGGGGGAGGGAGAGCAGCTGAGAGAGAGCGGAGCAAGCATGGGGAGGAGGAAAAGGAGAGGCAGAGCGCGAGCAGTGTGAGCCTAGATTACAGCCAACCACACAGAGAAACAGGGAAGACAGGAGTGTGCCAGGCAGAAATAAAGGGAAGCACATTCCCCTGGCATATTTTCTCCTTTTGTGTCAGATGTAAAGTCAGAACGAGGTTTGCACACAGGTTGTGGCTGGTCAGTGTGAAAAGAAGGGTGAGAAAAAGAAAGTAGAGGCATAGGTCGGTACTGTCACACGGGAGCCCAGGAAGAGGAGGAGGAGCAGGTGATGTGTGTGAGCGTGTGGGTTTGGAACACAACAACAAAGCCAGCCATACGACAAAGTGTGTGTTTGTGTCTGTAAAGTGAACCTGCGGCGTCACAGTCCCACCAGCGTCTACACAGAAGCAATCTGAGGTTTCCCAAGCCATGCTGAAGACCAGGAGCCAAACGAAGTCCTGCTGAAAACCATGGCCCAGGTGAGGAGATGCTCACACACACACACAAACCATGCATGAGGCTGCAAAGCTGTTAATATCACTACTGCATAGATGGAGTTTTTGAAGTGCATGAACACACAGTAGTTGTGCTAAAGTTCTTGACAACCAACATGTGGAAGAACTTATGAGCTTTCTTACTTTGATTTTTAATAGCTGTGTTTGATTTCTTCTCTGTACAACCATGATTGTGTAAGAATGACATGCTTGAAAATTTCTATTGCACTTTGTAGTCAGGCAATTCTGAATAGAAGACTAGTCAGGTTTGTGAGAGTTTGGCTATCATTACTGAGAAATCATGTTATTTTTCTGGTGCGGACCCATGTCTAGATTACCAACTGGGAAAACCGTCTCAGGATCGTTCAGTCATTTGGTAGTGTGATCAAAAGTGGAGCCTCAAAACATAAAAACATGATGTTAGTGCAGCCTCTGTGTGGCTGTTTCCCATGTGACAGCTGACTGACATGAGTTCTGGTGTTGCTGTGAGGCACACAGTCAATCAGTGTTAGCCGTCAGTCATTATTCATTGCACCTCTGTTGATGTTTAGGATATTCCTTTTTGTATTTCCTAAGAGCATGAAAGCTTAGACCAGCTGAACTTATTCTAGCATGCTAACTTTAGCATGGATTTCCACAAGTTGCTCTTCCTTCATATTTTTCCAGCACTTGCTGAGTCAGCTCCTCTACACTCAGTGTGATGTTCATCTTGCACTCTAGAAAGAAGGAAGGCCATTCAGTTCAAATTATGAAGTAGTGCTGAAAAAACTATGAAAGGACTGCTAGAATCACACAGGCCTGTGCAGTAACTACTGCTAGTGTGATGGACCTGCAGTAGTTTACTCCCTCCCTGCTTCTCACTGACAGCTTTGGATTTATGCTTGTAGGGATCCCCTGACAGTGACCACGCCTGATTCATCATTTCATTGCACCAGTGGGGGGTCTGAGGTGTGGGAATGAGATGCTTTTTGTTACGCCTCAACTTCGGGTGTATTTTTACTGCTAGATTGTTGGGACTGTCTCCGTGAGAGAAAGGAGGATTGTGTATTTTTAACCAGTGAGCTCAACTTATTCTGTCTGTGCTATGCAAGTGTGTATCTAAGACTAATTCTGTGTGTGGTATTCCCCTGTTTCCAGGAGAGACTGTAAGAAAAAAATAGCATGGCAGTCAGTGTATCCTTTAATATACACTGACTAGGCCTTCAGTCTGTGCTGCATAATGGGGAAAGTCTTTAGTCAGCCTAAGTGTGAGAGGTACATTGTGTTTGTGGAACTTGTGTATTTGTGTGTGTGGAAATGTCAGGATATCCTGCTCTTGCTCCTGTGGACAGACAAACACATTTACTGGAACAAATAGGAGATTGAGGAGGAGGAGAAGTGAGCAACTTATCCAACAATATCAGAAGCACCAGACAGGGCTGGGCAAATACGCTATGATGTTTAAAACCCATCTATTATTCCACATGTGTAGTCACTGTTGTTGACTCATACACTCATATTAGTCCTGTATTGCATTTTTAATGCATTACTCATTGTCTAAGTGGAGATGATTGAATGATTTGGGAAGATGACAAACAATCAAATACTGGGCAAAGCCAATACAACAATCTGGAATGTCCTGAAAAAGAAAGAAAGCACCGGTGTGCTGAGCAACAGACATCTGGTTTAATGACTTAATATCTAATATAATAATTTAATATCTTCTAATTTCACGCTGGGAATGCAGTCAGATTGGAAATAAGTACTAAATGGATGTAAGTGGATTGTTTCAATGAGTATTGGCAGAAATAATTGAATTCTGGTTAATCCAGTGAAGGCTTTAAACCCCATAAAGGCTCCCTAAAGTCTATGTAATGAATTATTAAGATCACTATAACTATGCCACTTTACTCTAATATATATTGAGAGTTCAATGCATTTACTGTGAAAATAGCTATTTATCTAAAACAAGGACACCATCAATCAACCTACAAGTCCTATGCATCAAACTGCAGTGTGAACTGAATGTGCATGTTTTACAACCCTCGCTAGATAAAGGTTTAAAAATACACATCCTGCATTCGCTGTGAAACAACGGAAAGGGTTTTGTGATCTCTGGTCAACGTACATGAGCTTTAGTGTGTGACTCAGTGACTCACACTGAGTTGTGAGTCCAGTTGGCAGTTCTGCTGTCTGAAGCCTCCGGGCCTTTCCTGGGACATCTCCTCTCTATCTTCTCTTAGCAGTGGTCACATGTGCTGTAATGGACAGTGTGTACACTTGGTTTCACTCAGTGCTCTGGCCTTATGAGACCGAGCCAAACCAACAAAGGAAACAGAGAAGATAACAGAGGGGTGGGGCAAAGGGACATGTACAGTATATATGACCAGTTCAAGGTAAAGGCCTTCTATGATCAAATGACTTGTTAATGTTAATTCCCCAACATAAACCATAAAACTAGTTATAATGGCTTCACTGCTACAACCCATGTGAGGGTTTTCTCATCTGTCAGTCTTATCAGGAGCATGACATCATTTGTCAGTGCATTATGGTCAGAGAGTATTTATGTACAGTTACTAAAGCATAGTGTTTAACTACAGTATGGTCAGTTCACTGCAATTCAGCTTTCGATTTTATGTTACTTTTACCGCACGATATTTATTTACACAGTTTTTGTTTATTTAACAATTAAGTGTTAAAGTCAGCTTCATATTTACCAGCATGTAACATTAATGCATTCATAACTGCAATCCAGTGGAAAATAGCATTCTCCTTAATGAGTACTTTTACCTTTGGTCTGCTAAATAGAGTATGAAGCTGCATACATTTTTACTATTACTTACTTTAAGGTTCAATGCAGAGTATTTCTACACTGTGATAATACTTCTGAGTACTTCTCCCATCACTGCTCAAAAGAGCCAGAAACACATGGATGGGAATTCAGATGTGTTTCCTTCCCTTTCAGCTGCTGTTCCACTACACAAATTCATCAGGGAAGGTTCGTCATTATATTTTCAACACCTATTTTCTCCAAGTTACTGTAATATACTGTACTGTTATATTTCTGCAGAAACTTTTTTTATGAGGCACATGTGGATTAGACTTATTTATGTCGCGTTAAAGTTTTAGTGGAGTACTTGTACTTTACAATTTTAGAGAATGTAATGTATTTTGAATTTGAAGTTGTCTTACTTGTAATGGAGTATTTTTAGGCAGTTAACAATCTGGATGGATTTACTAACCATACATCATCGTTTGCAGAGCTGCTTATCGCCCTCAAGCTTAAAACTCCTGGCTTTAGACATCTGTGGCATACTGTCACACTGTCACAGTAATAGAGCCTCACTGGATCAATAACTTATGTAAATATTGGTCTTCAGTCTATTTGAAATTGTAATAACTTACTAAACTACTGACTGTAACATTCAGAATCTGATTTATTGGAAGTTTCATAGACTGTATATTTGCATTAAGTTGAATCTTTTTCAACTCTCCCACATACGTCTGTTGACTCTGGGTTGGAGTACTTGTGTACATGTGTACATGTATGGAGGTACATTAGTGTGTACATATCTGAGGTTCTAAAGAAAAAACAAATCTGTCACTTTCATGAACACTGGCGTAAATAGGTTTAAGACAAGAAGAGAGACATGAAAGCATCAGAATGTACTACACATGCGTGGATTACATGTGAGTACACATGAGTTTAAAATGTAGAGGTAATGATACACTTCAGATACAGATACTGTACACTCAGTGACTTGAGACACAAAAGCATTGTGGACTGTATTAACATGGTAAAAATGATGGACGTCCCAGCAGCAGACCCGACTGCTATCAGCACCCAGCAGAAGAGAGGCAGAGGATGGGGGTAGGAGATACAGAGCGGGGAAGAGAGAACAAAAGAGATGGGAGCGCAGGGTGGGGGTGACAAATTACAGTGACAGTTCTTTATTACTGCATGCTTCTCTAATGTTTTCATGTCTAACACAGATCAGTTTGATCACATTTAGTTGAGGTCCTACGTGTCAAGATTTCAGCTGCTGTAGATTTAGCTTTTGTCTGACAGAGCAAAATGAATGCATGAGTACAATAGCCATTGTTAGATGTTTTTGATATGAAGAACAACCATTAAAGCTGCACTTTGTACTAATATTATTTTAGTACAAATATGCTCCAAAATGTATGTGGAGAGGTGCTGTCGACGCCTCATGTGATTCACTGAACAATGACGCTTCCCACGGCATTAAATTCTAAAGGTACCCTTTAGCATCACTAGTTGACTTCATGGAGGCTTCACTATTTGATGCCATGGGAATGGTCATGGCTGCCTGTCTGATTCGTCATAATGCCAACAATCATAAACGATCGGCATCAGGGGAGGAAACATCACAAAATGTCTGACATTGGACTCAACATTCTGTGCTCTGTGTGAGACTTCTTCATGTTGTTGACCAAACCAACCACCACATCCTCCTGCTTATACAGACTTTTGTCTTAATGTTACATTACATCATTCTCTAAGTATCAAATATTTATGTGTCTTGTTTGTTAATGTAGTGAACTGATCCCAGTGCGTCTTATACCAACGCTTACTGGTTCCTTTATCAGTGTCAGAAACACCTGGACCAACTAGCAGCGGTGGCTATATGTTCCCTTTTAAAGGTTATTGAGGCTCATCCTTCTGACCAATCACCACTTATTGCTATTTAAATGGTCAGTTTTATAGCTTCTTATTTGATTTCAGACTAATAACTGAAGCACTGGACAGAGTGCAGCAGAGCAGAGAGAGGAAGGGCTGATTGATTTTACATGCTGGTGCTAACTTGATTCCCATATTGTGGCTTGAATTTCTAAACACTGCAATGAATCTAAATCATTTATATTTTATACTTTGTATGCTGTGAGATGGAACTATCTGTCATTCCTCAACACTGATCCAGGCTCAAACACTACAGATACTCAGTGTTAGATGCTGTAGCTAGTCAAACACTGGATGAATATCTATGAAATTTGGAGCAGGGACTCATTTACCCTTGTTACTTTTAATGATTGTTTTTGTCTAGAACCATTTAGCTGCAAGCTGAACTACTTCGTAGTCACCCCAGTAATCTGTTACTGATCCCATAAAATAATGTGTCTTTACATACTGTATCTTTAATAAAACATAAAACTCTTTTTCTACCTCAGAGAACCACACAGACATTTGCAGCTGAAACACTATGAAAGACACAAGTCACAGCAGTGGCTGCCATTCACTTTCATTCTTCAAAAATAGCACATGTGGGCCAGCCTCGGCTCAGCTGCAATACATTTTACCACAGCTTCTTCACTTTACTGCGATCTTACTGACTAGAAACGCCTAGTTTGACATCTGTCTTTTTTTCTTGCAGTCTGATTTTAAATATTTCCAGTGAAAGAAAAACAGTGTTGGTGGGAGCGAGTACTGCAATGTTCTCTGTGGAATCCGAGAATGGTAGACGTCCAAAAATATCAGTAATAGCGTATGTGTGTGTGTGTGTGTGTGTGTGTGTGTGTGTGTGTGTGTGTGTGTGTGTGTGTGG
>OMLM01008077.1:0-11184 GCA_900302695.1 Helostoma temminkii
TACTTAGTATACTTAAAAAAATAAACTTTAAGTATACTAGCTGTATTTAAATAATACTAATCATGTCAAATAGACATTTTCACTTTATGAACAGAAGTATTTGGCCTCCTAAACATTTAAACACATACACTTTAATACTTCCACTCTTCTTTCTTCTTTCCACAGGATTTTGTGTTTTTGTGGGAATTTGTGCCCATTCATTCTGAAGCACATTTATAAGGTCTGGCACTGTGCGGGATGGGTTTGAGGTAAGGGTTCTGTGTGGGCCACTTAAGCTCTTCCACACTGAACTTATCAAATCATGTCTATATAGGCCTTGTTTTGTGCACAGGGGCACATCCATGTTGGAATAGAAAAGGCAACAAAGTTGGATGCATAGCATTGGCCAAAAATGTCTTGGTATGATGAAGTATGCTGAAGCATTAAGATTGCCCTTCACTGGAGATTACCAGTGAAACCCTGACAAATAACCCCAAACCATTATCCCTCTAGGTGTGGCCCTTTTGCCCATATTGTGTATGTATTGTATATTATTTTTGACATTCTCCTTAAAGGGATCATTAAACCAAACAATTCCAAAATTAGGACACTCTATAAAATCTTCATAAAATGTCATGATCAGTAACTTTACTTCCTGTTTATGACTTTTATTTTGAAGTTTTCTGTCACTCCCTACTTTCACTCCATCCAGCATGACACCTTGTTCCTGCTCTGACTCACTAACTCTGGCAGATTGCCCACTCTGTTTGACAGAAGAATGTCCAGCCAAGTATTTTATTAAGTTGTTAAGTTGCCTAACTGAAGGGTTATCCAGATTTTACCTGTCTGACTATCTGTAAGTTGTAGTCTCTGATTATTCTGGTTCTGGACCCTGTCTATTCACGGGCTCTCTGGCCTCGCTCTCTGACCAGAATTGATCTGTGTGACTTTGTTTATGGATCTCAGACCTCTTTATTAACCTTAATCTGATCTCTCTCTCTAGCTCTGTGGACTCTAATTTTTTGACTAGAGCTGCTTTCACACATGCACTGGAGTCCGGACTTTCTCCAAAATTTATTCAGTGAGCTGCAAGTGTGAATGCAAACATGCAAGTCAGCCTGCACAGACATTAACTGAATTGCCAGCCTCCTAGTATAAAGTCCATGTGAGAGTGTGGGCGTTGCTCAAAGCAACACCATTAAATAAAGGAAATAACATAATAACATAAAAATAATTTCTAATTATGTGATTGGCTCTGCTTCAATGATGTAGACAAAAATCAGCTGATTTCCATTTTTTGTGTCAGACCTGCACTCCTGCATTCTCTACACAGAGGCCCTCCCTCGCTGAAACCAAACGGACTATTTCCCTTGATATGTGAACGCATTTCAAACGGAGTATGTGATGGCTTCATGTGTGAAAAAGCAACTCAGAGTCCAGATCATGTGTGAAAAGGGCTCAAGATTGTTGGATTGTGGACCTGGATCTCTGTGCTCTATGATCTGTCACGCTAATCACGCTAATATCTCCCTCTTCTGTGTGTATGTGTGTGACAGAGAGTTCTGGTTTAACTGTCTTAAGTGGAGAACACCATGCTCTATCAGCCATCTTGGTCTTGTGACACTGACTGACTTACCATCCCTCTCTGTTCCTGACAGTCTCACCATACTCATCTGTGACTCTCGAAACCTGAGACTCAGTCTTTTAGAAGTAAAGATCGGCAGAAGTCCACCAATCTGTATCGACATCTAGACTGTGCAGTACAGATTTCTGAGAATCTGAAGAAATCTCTGTGTGCAAGGGACAAAGGTAAAACACAATACTGGATGCTCATGATTTTTGTTCCTTTAGATGGCACTGCATTAAAAACAGGCATGATTCTGTGATTGACACCACTGCATGAAATTGGGTTTGGGTTTGACCTGTAATATGTGAAGTGCCTTAATATGACTCTGTTGTAATTTGGTCTCTATATAAATAAAATTAAATTAAGAATACATTCAGAAGTCACTGCCTGTTAACACAGTTTGGCGTTAAAGGTAAAGCTCAATCATGCAAAAACAAATCCATATATGAGCATGATCCAGAAATGTCTTTTCTGGGCCAAAGCTCATTTAAAATGGCCTGTGGCAAAGTGGAAAACAGTTCTATGATCACACAAATTGAAATTTGGCATTCCATAGGTGCTACAACCTTCGGACTATAGAGGAGAGGGAACGTCTGGCTTGGTGTTAGAACTCAGTTCTATTGGTAAAAATAAAGGGGATAATACACTATGGTAAACATGGCCCCGTCAAACTTTTCTTGAGATGCTTTGCTGTCATTCAATTGAAAATTACTTTAATTAATTTGCCTTATTTAGTATTTAGTTAGGTTATTCTCCACCCCAACTTTTTAAAGTTTTATTGACACAAACCTCAAAGTTTTGGAAAATGTCAATTGTCTTACATGTGATAGTTCTTAACTGGACATGGCTGAATCTGCTAATTATAACCACTTAGGTTAAGTCTGATTTTTTTTTTTTCTTAATTACCGAACAGATGTCCAGGTTTACTTGAATGGGGTCTTTTGCATCATTAGTATTTTTAAATACAATTTCAGTCTGCTGCAGCTCAGCCTAAAATATTTTGCCTTATTTATTTATTTATTTTCAAAACCAATTTAAGCCAGTGACTGCATGTACAATTATTGCATGATGGAGAGACTAATATTATTTGAATATGAGGACTTCAGTTAGACTTGCCTGAAAATCAAGGGTGGCAGGATGGAGCGATAAAGTGAGATTAATTTTGTAGTCTTTCACTCTGAAGTTGCAATCTTGCATCATTGTCTACGACTTGACGTTATTTGTGAAGATTCAGAAACAACAAAAACTTTTTCACTTAAATTATTAAATGAAGTGATGGGAAAGTGTCAGTGTGTCAATTATAATAACACTTAGAATCAGTTTCACAGTAAAGTTTGCATCTGTTTATTTTAATCTTATGTATGTATATAATATAATTGTGCCATATTTATATGCAGTATACAATATAATAATGAAAAGAGTTGTGTAATATGTGAATTATATGCAAGACCAGCTGTTATATATAGTATTTTTGCTGTGTAATTCACACCTCCACTTACTTAATTCTTTTTATATTTCCAGGCTTATATGTCCAGTTCTTCAAATGTTACACATTCACACGCATCCCATTGTCTATTGATACAGGCTTGATCAAGCTGTGCATCTCACTTTCCTGTTTGAAATGGACTGAATTCACAAGAAGTATATGCTGTCTCCATATCCTGCTCAGTGTGCAAGCAGGGTTGATGGGTGCAATGATTAGAGGATACAAACAAAGTGGCACATAAAGTTAATCTTTTAACAGGCAGATGCATAGATGGAAAAACACATGAAGTGCAACTCAATTATCTGTCAAAATGGAAGCCTAATTGAGTCAGATAATGAGATATTTAGGTTAATACAGGATGAGATGCCTGGTTGAACAAAAGCAATGGGAAAGTGGGAGAGAATTATATCCCTGTAATGAAACATTACCATGTAGGCTTTATGCCAAACAACTCAAAGATGCTGAGCTCAGTAATATTAATAATAACAAGTGGCATTCCAGTGTGGTTATTCAGGTAAGTTCAAAATATAAAGGTCACTGAGAAAATCAACTCACGAAAAATTTATTTACAGACTGCCTACAATGACAGAATAATAATAATAAAAAATGTAATGACCTTATGACAAATAAGCTTTAGAAGATGAAAAATCACCATCAGTCATTTGCAGTTCATTTATTCTAACTAATAAAAGTAAGATTTGTGTCTAGGTTTTTCAATAACTAATATGAAACGCTACAAAGTCAATTAAAAAGTAAAGTCAAGTGAAAACAGTAAAAAACAGCTAAAAAAAAGAAAAAAGGGTTTGACTCCTATATGGGGCCATTCTCCCCACAATCCGTCCAACTCCCTCTACCTCCAAGTAAACCCACTATTGGCTCTACCTAATTCATATTCTTGCTTATGCATGTCAAAGGATTTAAATTAATGTAATGAGGAGCATTACTCAAACGAAGAAATCTAACAATAGCATTTACCTAATAAGTATGTACTATGTCCTAGGATGCATTAATCCAGTACATCTACCATCCAATACAATGTATAGTTCTTTTGGACAACATGAGCTGCTGATTACCATGTGACATAGCAGCCTCTCTCTTGCTCCTCCTCTCTCTTTTCATCTTTGTCCTTGTACCTATATTTGTTATTGTACTGTGCACATAAGCACTTTGCAGCTTAATTTCATGTAGTTTCAATAAATACTGTGTTTGAGCACACATGTATTAAGCCATACAAATCTCTGCTGTGGATTGCACTAGGTAGTATAATTTGTGGAGAGCACATTTTACACAGTCTTATGTTGTCTGCTATTGATTGACTCAAATATTTACTTTCAGATTCTCAGAGTAGAAGTTTATAGATTTTTTTCGTTTTGTCTGTGTACCAGGCAAAACAAGATAATTTATAAATAAGAAGTAATTGAAAAATATGGAAAACAACTATAACTATTTAGTTTGTTATGTGTCAGTGTCAGTTGCTAATTTGGTTGCCGAAAGGACAATAAAAGTTTATTTAACAGATTTACTAATCTCATTTACTGTTTATATACAGGAGGGTTAAATAAAACTGAACAATGTAACAAAGCTCAGGACCCTTTATGCCATGCATTATGAACTTCCTGGCTCTCTGTTCCATCAGAGGTCAATATAGTGTATATATAAGTGTAATGGTCTATTATAGTTCACCAGCCTTAAACTTCACTTCAAGATGTGTATGGATTTACTTTGTCCTGTGAGCACATTTACAAATCACAAGTACAATAATGAAAAGATTCAGACATGAAAAGCTGGTGGTTTATTCTTTAAGAGAGACAAAGGAAGACTTTGCCTATGTAAAAAATATCATAAATTCTTTATGGATGTAAAAACTAAGGATCAACACACATAATCCAGAGATTATTAGCATTTAGATCACAATCATATTCAGACTGGCAAGATTAGAAGGTATGCTAAATTATTTTGCACCTACCATCTGTCTACAATTGCCTTTTAAATGAATTTTCCCATGGATGTCAAATAGATTATGCAGAATTATTAGGTAGCCAATGATAATTGGCATCTACTTTCCTACTATTCAGGAAGCCAAGTTCTAAACCTCATAATGGTTTGTATTACCAAACAATCTGTCAAACACAGAGCTCTTGTCCAATTCTTTGGACAGACAAATTGCATGTAGATCTAATTTCTAATTTTACATGTTAAAGAGTTATGTAATCTGGGTGTGATACTAGGGACGCATGGAGACAGATGTGCTATTCTATTAATGGTCATTTCTCTCTACCCTCTAGATTACAATCGTTGAAGTTCCACACTGTTCTCACCTGATTACAGTGGCTTTCACTGCTTCACCAATCTTTTTCTCTCCTCACCACTTTATCTATTCTTTTCTTCTTTTTCATCTTCCTTGCTATTTATATCTCCATCTACCTCTCCCACTTTCCTTGTTCCATTTCCTTGTTCCTTTTTTTCTGGCACATGTCATGTCCTCAGAAGACTACAATGCAAAGTGACTCATTCATATCCATGCACTTCCTGCTGTCAGCAGTTCTCAGTGTAAATAAAGAAACATGCTTCTCTACCAAAATGTATATCCCTGAGTAAGCACTGACATCCATATGATAATGTCTGACTCATGCACATCCCATGAGCCTGCATGCATGGTCCTTGCGTTTACACTGTACTTTGCAGCATTTGCATTTAAAATCCTGTGCATAATAAACTATGACAAACATGCTTCCATTGAAAGCTTGGTTATAGATGTTAATTGGTATGTATGTATGTATAATCCAGAATTGTTAGCCTTCTAACAGCAATTACCTTCTTAATCATTTTTTATTGCAAGTACTGTCAAGTTAATGGAGTATGTATCTATAAATGTTGTTTGGGCAGTCATTTTAAATTATTTGGGGCTAATAAATCTTTCTATCAAAATTAAATTGAGAAACCTCATGCTGATATATAAATTGACAACATTTATATTTAATAAGTATCCAATTTTAAACCCTTGTTACCCTTGTTTCCTCTCGGTTCTTCCTGACAATATGGAGTCGGATCAAGGATGAGTTGGCAGTCTGTGACCTGCCCGCGGAACTCAACGGACTCATTAACCTGGCCATTAGAATCAAAAGGCAGATCAGGTAGTGCCCCTCTCCCCCACTGCTCCACTACACCTTTTCTGCCAGCTGCCACCGGCTTGGATTAGAAGTCTCACCCAGACCGGCACCCCTTCTGTGTGTGCCAGTCTGGAATCTCTCCTCCATCTCCTTTTTTAAAAATAAACTTGATTACTAACCTGTTACCCTTATTTCCTCTCTTGGTTCTTCCTGGCAATATGGAGTCATCCCAGACCCCCCCACAACTTCTGGCAGTCAAAAGCCAACAGCCTTGACTATTCAGTCAACATCCAATCATAAGCTGCGAGCACCACTTTGACAAACCAGTTCAGCCACAGAGACTAACCAACGCTAATTCTAATCTTATTGTGAACTATGATTTTTGGGACTTTGAAACAGGTTCCAAGTAATCATAACAGCAACAACCAATAACGGTTCTTTAAGAACCAACCATGGCAGCAGTCTCCACCTCTTAACCTCTGATTGAATTAACATTTGGGGATGTTTGTCAAACACTTGCACACACTTGCCTGCACACAAATATTTTGGTATATTAATGTTGTTTATAGAATTAGATCATGGTTTCTAGTCTGGCTTCCTGTCCTGCCCGTGTTTGATTTGATTAGCTCTCCGTCTGTTTCTATCTCACTCCCTGGTTCATCACTCAGCCCACCAATCAGCCTCATTATTAACCCCTGCTTCTGTCACTTTATAAGCAGGTCTGCAGTTCACTACCTTCTGCCAGATTAACCTTCAAACCAGAAGAGGCCCAGCCCTGCCCTGCCCACCCCACCCTGCCTCCCCATATTTATATTTACATGTTGTCATTTGGCATAAGCTTTACCTAAAGCGACTTACAAGTGAGGTATAAAGAAAGTAAAAACCTAAGTCGGGGAGAAAAACTTTAAAGCAAAGCACTATCAGCAGAAGTGTGTCTGTTTCATGAGATGTAAGTGCAGGGCATTTTTTGGGGGGGGTGAAAGTGCATTTTAAGTGTATAGAAAGTTACGGAAAAGTTCTGTCTTCAGCAGTTTCTTGAATACTGGGAGTGAGGTTGCTGACCATGCAGAGTCATGCAGCTCATTCCACCATTGTAGGACCACAGAGCTGATTATAGCTATTATACCAGAACCTGAACCTGGACCTCCTCTCAGACCTGAATCTGTCTAGGTCCAACCAAATCTATAAGTCTGTATGATCTGTTACCTGTTTTTGGACCTTGTGCGTGGATTGTGGATATGAAGATTGTTCTGACTCTGATTGACCTGTTCTCTAACCCTGGAACGAACCTTGGCTTTGGCTTTCTCTGCGCTGAATACTCTCTGCTTCGTTTTGGACCCTGACCTGTTCTTATGGGACAACCTGTTGTTAGATATCTAGTTTGTTGTGTGTTTTACTCTCCTGTATAAGCCCAATGCTCACCTGCTCACCTCAAGTATGCCGTCATCTTGTGCATTTCGCCATTTGGTCTACTTACCCATCTCCCCAGTCCAGAACTCATACTTATCTACGAGTCTCTTCATTTCAACAATGTCCACCTTGTTATTTCATATGAACTTATAGTCACCTTGCAACCTGCATATACCACCTCACCCTTTAAAAATAAAATCTCTTTTTACCTAGTCTAGCCTGTAAGTCTGATCTTTGAGCCCAGTCCAGACCCAAACCTTACATAGGCTGAACCTGCCTGAGATCACGTGCATTAAAATCTTCTAAAATCCTAAAATGTCCTTCAAAGCAGCCAGAGCCAAATCACCAAAAAGGGATTACAGTCCATCAGAGAAATAATCTTAATGACCATAGCAATGAGTTTCACATTTTAGCAGCCCATAGATTCTCAGTGTTACATCAATTATTAAATCAATCAGTACATTGTAGAGAACATAAAACTCACTTATGTATTAAAAAAACATCTGCAATTTACAAGACAAGGACAGAAACTGCATTACTAATGTTGCACAACAGATGACTTATATAAACTTATATTTGACAGTGGTCACAAAAAACTGCTAGTATCTGCTATAGCTCTCATTAAATTAAAATATTTTTAATTAAAATGCACACACACAGACACAAAACTTTTTATTGCATGTTCTTTGTTGTGTTATACTGCAAAAGGTTACATACATGCTCTACACAGCCTCAAAGAAATGCACATTTTAATCTCTGTAAAGCATGAATGTAGCTTTATAACAGCAGATTTGTACATTTATGTTTCCATCATCTAAGCAGTGTCATGACAGTATCCACAACAGGATTAAGACATGCTGTAGTAAAGCTGTGAAGACATGTCCTACATTCACTCTACCATATGAAACAGATCTTCCATATTTAGGTAACATCTTTTTAAAAAATCTTTATGGATTATTATGTTTGCACAAATGAACCATGCAAACCTTTAACAGTGTTGATGTGCAACATCAGATTCAAACTTTGGATTAATCTGGACAAATCTCACATTAATGTTGAATCTTATCGTGGTTTGCTTCATACAGAAGGGTAAAGGCATGTGTGCCCACACACTGATGCATGTATTTCACACCGGCCATTGAACCAGAAATAAACTGCTTTACTAGGTTCTAAAAAACAATATTTGTACCTCCTTTAATATAAAGAAATATTTTACAGGTGGATCAAACAACAAGATTTGGGTAAAAATCATCTTCTGTTTCCTTTCTGTTCTGTGTAACCATATGAAAAGACCGTTAAATCAGTGATGTGTAACTGTGACTGTAAGCCCTTATCTTTGTTTACTTCACCCTGTGAGATTGATCCATATCAATCTCTCCCACACCCAACAATCCCAGCATCCTGCGCCAGATATCGACTAATGGATTGTGAGTCATAGAGCTATTGTAGTTACATGTTGCAGAGGCTGTGCAGTTCCAAGCACACAACTAAATCTGGGATTCTGAAGCTGGATTTACCCCTAAAATCAGATTTTAACCATGTTTGACCTCGATTTTGATGGTGTTTTGCCGAGTTGAGCTGATGATGTGAAAAGTATGTCAGTGTCGTGATAGGTGTTAAAATCAGATTTGTCTAGTTGCTCATGTCTAAATCCAGCCTGGAGCTGTTATGGGATTCCTACTCTGGTCACTCCAGTGGCCAATTATACTCCTACCAGTGCTAATATTTCTACAGAGAACAGCGATGAGCAAGTATAGAGTGGGTTAGTGGGATGGAAGTCCAATATGGTCTGTTAAAAATGTCTGGATGTGTAGGTGATGAACACTGACGTAGTTTGTGTGCAGTGTGTGGAGCAAGGAGACGGATCTGAATCCTTGTAACTATGTTTATGCACCAATATGTGTGATTGTACGCATGTAGATACTTACTTATTGTATACTGCCAGCTGCCAGTTTATTAGGTGCACTTGAAACTAACACTGTTTTGTCAACACTATAATTTTTAGTTTATTATCACACATTGCTTTGTTGTTCCTCCAAATTCATGGACATGTTATTGGTGCAGTTGAATTGCATTGTGTTACGTTCAGAGGTGTTTCAAATATTTTGGCTAAATCCATTAACATAAATGGACTGGACATACATACAGTTGCAATCATAATTATTCAATCCATTAGGTGTACTTTCAGCTGTTTGCGCAGCTCAACCTCATTAATGTAACAAGTGGCTCCTCCAGATTCACATTTAAAGATTTTGTTATGTAAACTACATGAGTTTTATTCAATTCCACACAATAAAGTATACGCGGGTGCCCACTTTCTGTGTGTGTTTCTATGGTTCAAAGAGAAATACCATCTGCTGTCTCCCACAGGCCTAACTGGAGAATCAATGTACCACTGGGCCTGAAAGTCGTATGCCCTACTTGACTGCTAGAGACAGGCCAGCCTGTGCTGCACAGAATAAACATTACAACTGGTGTGATCACTCGCTGTACAGCCTTGTTGATGCAACATCAGCACTAGAGCTGGGCAGCTTTCTGTGGATGCAGCAGCACTGCAATAGTACCTGATCCAGTGCACAATATGTTCACTTTGATCTTTCTGCTAATATTCATCCTAATTCAGGACATTTTAGAAGCAATGTTTAATCAGTTCAGAAAAGCAAGCTACAGATTGAATTGTGTGAGAACATATGTTCATGTCCTATTCTTCAATGTCCTCATAAACACACACATAAGATCTTAGCTTTAGATTAATTGTGTCACATTCACACTTCTCTACCCCAAGTTTGTATACACACTCATAGGCTTAATCTCCTGCAGAATGATTTCACACCTGATTGTTTGCTTTCATTCTGTCTTTCGATTGATTGCATCACTTCCTCATTAAAATTCTGTCACTCCGTCACTATGTCACTCGCTCTGTGAAGCATCTACATGTTTTCTTCAATTTCCAACTGGACAAAGTCAAATTCTTTTACCAGAATCTTCTCCATCTTTGTCTCTCTCTCTCTCTCTCTCTCTCTCTCACTCACACACATACACACACACACATGTCCCTTCTCTCCTTCCATTCCCTGGTCACTGTCCTCATGCATATTCATGTAAAGTCCTGCTGTCAAATATCACTGTTTAATGCACTGCCAGAAAGTTCTTCATGATACTGCAAACAAAGCTCACATGCACAAGACACACACAATCTGGTGTAAATTACTTCTACATTACAGGACATTACATTCAATTGCTTTTCTAGAGACTTACCCTAAGTGTAACCAAAATCACAACATGCCTAACCCTAACCCTGATCCTAACCCACCCCCCTTCTTACTCTAATGTTGAACCAAGTCATCACTATAAAATTCAATGATTCTTGTACATACGCACACACACACACACACACACACACACACACACACACACACACACACATAACCTATTTAGTTCTTCTGCAAAGAGCACACTAAATGTTCAAATGAGGACAATTAGTTTCTAAGACAATTTACATCAGGACGTTTAACAAAAGTTGAGCTACATACCTTCCTCAATAAATGAAGGACACAGCACTTCCTTCATGG
>OMLM01008077.1:27352-52679 GCA_900302695.1 Helostoma temminkii
ATTTTAAAAGGTAATTTAATTTGATTTACTTAGATGTGCCCCTAAACTTAGTCTTAGTCTGAATTATCAGTGATTTAAATTCTGAGTTATTCTACACATTTATCTAAGCTGGTCTAACTAATGTTTCCACAAACTTACATGACTAACAACTGGGTTTGCTTATTACAACCATGCAAACAGGCAACAGTGCAGTGTGGAAACACTCTATCCTCCCTCACTCAAAATGCAAATGCAAACAGAGGGTGACCCAAGTGCAGTTGGAGACAGAAAGGTCAGTGTTTTGAGCAGAGTTGTGTGAGTGAGAAACCAGGTCTAAACTACACTAAGGTACATGGATCCTGATAATACTTGCAGTAGTTTTCTAGGTTAGGTGCAGCTTGTTGCATTACTGCCTCTAACCTGTCTAGTGACGTGATTTCTGCCTTTAGCTTTACTCAAAACAATAGTAAATTAAATCATTTTTCACCCCATGCAATTAACTTTAACTTCATAAAACTGGTAAGAAGTAAAATAACAAATTCATTTAGATTTGGACAGTTATTAGAATTTAGACAACACAATAAAATCTAATCCAAAAGTATCCCAATTTTTCAAAATACAGGCTAAACATCTTATTAACTGCCACACACACACACACACACACACACACAGCAGTGCAGAGCAGTGAAGACCTTTGGAAAACAGCTCTATGATGCTACTCTGCTTGACTGTATTAAGTAATTCCAGATGATATCTCAGTGCCAACACTTCAGGTCGTGTGTTATAACCTGAGACCCAGTAGGGAGTTCCCACTGTAATCAACCCCCTCCATGGAGAGCTGCATGAACAGCACATCGTGACGGTGTCGTGTTTGTGAGCTTCTGGGTTTGCTTTCTGCTCACAACGCGGGCTTGTGTTGCCCGCTGGAGGCGAGGCGGGGGAAGGCACGCAAACGGAAGCGAGAGATGGAGCGCTCTGTGTTTCCCCTTCTCTCCCCCGCACGTAGAGAAGTAGAAAGTCGTGGCCACCCTCTCGGTCTTCTATACTCGGAGGGGAGGTACTGGAAGAGTGAGGGCTGCCAAGTCCACATTTTGCTCGCCCAGCTGCACACAAGAAAATGGCCCACAGTGACGGGGCTTATCATGTATCGCTGTGAATGTCATTACACAGCCTAAATTTCCATGATAAAAATGATAATGTGGACAGAGAACCGTCTCGCACACTCGCAGTTATCCACAGGTCTGACAGTCTCACCCACGCCGCGCCGCGCGCTCCTTTACTCTTATTTATTTATTTTCCCTTGGTGCGCGCGCCCGCTGCGAAAGCCCGAGCGCTTCTCACTCTGTGCTCCCTTCACTTCGTTTCATCTCCTCCTCTCGACAGCATCCAGAACTATAGCGCAACCGTCCCCATCACTCTTTTCCCTCCCCTCCTCTTGCTCTCGCCGTCAGATCGCTCTCCTCTGCGTCTCTCACCCCTTCGCCCTCCCTCCACCTCCCCAGCACAGACCCGTTCCTCTGACGCACGACAGGGAAACGAAAGAGAGAAATAAAAAAAAACAAAAAAACAGCAGCCGATCCAACCATCGGTATGATCCACAGACTCTTGCTATTGCTGCACCGGACAGAGACGCGGCCCTGAAGCCGAGAAGAGAACACTCTCACCCGTCTACACTGTTGAGCGCTTGCCCGGAAGGCGGCGGAGGACAAGGAGGTGGAGGAGGAGAGGGGAGGAAGAGGAAGCGAACGACCACAAGTCGAGGAGTTGCATTTTAAGCAAACTGGCTAGAAAAAACGAAGGGGACAGAGTCCGAGTCACCGGAGAGCAAGAGTGGGGGAGATTGCATTCCCATCACGTCTTCGTTTCTCCTCTCGTTTGCCTCAGTCACTGAGAAAGGGAGAGAGGAAAAGAAGGAGAGACACCTAACAAGATTTAAACTAGTGCTCTTTTTTCCCGATGCTTTCCAAATGCAGCGCCAAACTAAGGTGAGTAGTTGTTCAGCTGTGCGGAAGATTCTCACAAGGTAAATATCCCAGAGAAGAGTGCAGGTGTGCGTTTATATGTTCTCTGGTCTCTGCATTGCCATGGACTTCAAAAAGGACAACAAGCGCGCTCTATATTTCGAGAACACATCGTAGGTCTCCAGTCTACTGATCAATAGGCGTTCATTCGTTATCCGCCGCTTTCCTGCCAATGTCACGACGAAAGGCTACTGCATTATGCTTGGCATGTATTGCAAGAAGCGCGCTGCTCTGTCCACTGTATTGACAGCGAGGTTATTTTGGGGAAATTCCATAAATGATGTAAGGATACGGTTTTGATCAGATGGGAGCTTGTTTGATAACAGCTCGTTTTGAAATTGCCACTCACGATGAGCAGCACTTTGATTTGTTTAAGTGTGAAGGGCTGCGGAGAATCTCCCCAGCTTGGTTCCGAACCGGTGGCTCATTCACATGCGCATCTCTTCTCTCACTTCTCAATGCCCTGCTCTCGCCTCCCATTCCTCCTCCTCTGTTCCCTCTCGTTCCTCTCTAGCAGCTCGACCACTCTTATTTCTTGTTCTCTTTTTCGCAGCCCGGCATCGGACGGTGAGCGGGACGGACCGGGCTACAACAAGACACACCGCAGGAGGATATGTGAAGTTGGAATCCCACAAAACTAAGTACGTATACCACCCTATTTGATACACCCAGGGGAATATAATATGGCACGAATTGTTTCAAATTGTTTTACGTGTCATTATTACTTTTTTGAGATCGCATCTACGGTTTTTGATCCATCGTGGAAGCGGAAACAATGAATTTTGGAGGATTACGCACGGAGAGGGAAAGCAGTGAATTTTTGCAAGGTGGAGATTGTGTTCAAGGATCTTTTTTCTCCTTGGTGCGTTTTTCTGTCACGTCTTTTTTGGGAATTACAATGTACAGTAGCCTGTTTTCTTTTTTACCCCTTTTATCTTTTACTGTCATTGGGCTTTTGCTTTCCGCACCATGGACAGCGGCTCTGCTACAACAGACGCTCCCAGCATATCTCATCTGGATTTTCAGCACCCTCGTTTGAACGGACAGTGCTCGGTTTGTGTGTGTGTGTGTGTGTGTGTGTGTATGTGTGTGTGTGTGTTGTGGCCGACTTTTACCTACTTAACATCACGGAGATACTGAACGGATTTTTTGACTGGATCATCTTTTTAAATTCCAAATATAATTTTTACTGTCGTCACCACCAACACCACCATCATTATTTATTATTATTAGCTTTTGTGTCGCTTCTATATATGATATTATTTTTTCTAGGCCGGAGCTACTAAAACACACCCTCATAAACAAGCTCCGGCTTCACCCGCTGCGCTTTTCACTAGTGTCGTTTATCCTCTAATCCTCAAATGAAATCATCACATGGAAAAACAGAATAACTCGTATTTTTTTTATTTTTAGCAAACGAGTTCTTTTACAGAATTTCATTTAGGAACGAGTATTCAGTGTCTCAATTAACTAGGTTTCAGCGTGAAGCCTTTAACCCAAGAAAACGCACAGGGCAAAAACTAGACTATCGTCTTATGCAAATCCGAATCACCGGCTATGCTGGACTCTTTTCCCTTATTTACACATGCACACTAGTAAATTCATACATTTTCTGCAGCCTTAGTGGCCCTGCCTCCATAACATTCACCTATGTGTTTTATTACATGTCAGGCATAGACTCAATACGTTAAACTGTTGGGTTTAACGAACTAGATGCTGAGCTCTCAGCAATAGGCCTACTCATCTTGTCCCAGGCTGACACCTGCATAAGACTTTCTATGCAGCTACACTTTTCACTGCGCTTTTCTGGATTCTAGTTTACTGAAAGTGAGATTAAGGTCTTTGTTATGTAATAAATACAGCAGGAGGAGTGTGTCTCCTCCCTACTAACTTCACCCACCTTTGTTCTTTCATGACGATAAGCATCTCTGGGCTGATTTATTGCGACCTTACCAGCATATCTGCTGTACAACAAATGACATTACCGCCTGAACACTGACGGTAAATGTCTTTAGTGTGGGGATTTGTTTGTGTAGTCCGGAATCATATTACGCTTCCAAGATTGTTGGACCTATATTTTGTTTGATATACCCAGCAATATTACAACATCTAAAGTGGTCTCCAATGTCATTCTATAATTCATTGGTATTCATTTCAAAGCCATCTTCCATTTCACTGAAACTAATGCACACTTCCTTTCCTTTCTCTCTCATCTCTCTCACCTCAAACTTCACTTTGTGAGGGTGTGACTATGTGTCTAATTACTACCCCCATTCCCTTTCATTCTCTGTTCTCTTTTGCAGTGCTGTGAAGTGGCTCTGTCCCTGGAGCCAAGACTTCATCCCTCTGGTGTCAGCAAGGATGCTGTGGGTTACCTTGCTGAGCACCATAGCCTTAGGATGGACCACCCCGATCCCACTACTAGAGGACTCAGAGGAAATAGACGAGCCCTGCTTCGAACCTTGCTACTGTGAGGTTAAAGAGGGCATCTTCCATGTCCACTGTGACAGTAAAGGATTTACAAATGTCAGCCAGATCTCCCAGATATGGAGTCGACCCTTCAAGCTTAACTTACAGAGAAACTCCATGAGGAAGCTTTACTTCAATAGCTTCCTACATCTTAACAATGCCATATCCATTAATCTGGGTAACAATGCCTTGCAAGATATTCATGCTGGAGCGTTCAATGGCTTAGGAATTCTCAAACGGCTGTTTCTACATGAAAACAAACTAGAAGTTTTCAGAAATGACACTTTTCTGGGGTTGGAGAGTTTAGAGTATCTTCAGGCGGACTACAATGTTATCAAAAGGATTGAAAGTGGTGCATTCAGACATCTTCACAAATTGAGAGTGCTCATACTAAATGACAATCTGATCCCAGTGCTCCCAAATTATCTTTTCCGATCTGTGTCACTCACACATTTAGACCTGAGAGGAAACAGACTAAAGACATTGCCATATAAGGGCACACTGGAGTATGTAGGAAGGAGCTTAATGGAAATCCAGCTGGAGGAGAATCCCTGGAACTGTGTGTGTGAGATTGTCCAGTTAAAAACATGGCTGGAGAGAATCCCTTACACAGCTTTGGTTGGCGAGATCACATGTGAGTATCCATTCCACTTACATGGGAAAGACTTACGGGAAATCAAACGCACTGAACTCTGTCCACTGCTCTCTGATGCAGAGATTGAGGCCAAACTGGGAATTCCCCGTGTCCCTTTCAGCAATGAGAACACATGGCCTACTAAACCTTCATCCATGCTCTCCTCATTTCACAACACAGCATCTTCTGTGGATTACAAGGAAAAAGTTGTAAAGCCTACCAAACGACCACGCACCACAAAGAACCCCCCAACTCCTCGTAGCATCTATCCAGGCATCAACCAGCCCCCCATTGCTGGCTACCAAACAAGGCCTCCAATCCCAATAATTTGTCCTGCCGGATGCATTTGCAATCTTCACATTAATGACTTGGGGCTAACGGTGAACTGTAAAGAGAAAGGCTTTCATAACATCTCTGAACTCCTGCCACGGCCCCTTAATGCCAAGAAATTATATCTCAGTGGAAACCTAATACAGAAAATCTATCGTTCTGACTTCTGGAACTTCTCAAGTTTGGATTTACTGCATTTAGGGAATAATCGGATATCTTATGTCCAGGAAGGGGCCTTCATCAATCTACCAAATTTGAAAAGTTTATATTTGAATGGTAATGACATTGAGAGACTCACTCCTGGTATGTTTCGGGGTCTTCTGATGTTGAATTATCTTTACTTTGAGTATAACGTCATACGTGAGATACAACCTAACACCTTTTCCCTAATGCCAAAGCTCCAGCTGGTTTTCCTCAATGACAATCTGTTACGCTCCCTCCCCAGTGATGCCTTTGCTGGCACCAACCTTGCACGGCTCAACCTCCGCAACAATTACTTTGTTTCCCTGCCTTTGCATGGCGTTCTGGAGCATCTGGCCTCGATTGTCCAGATTGATCTCCATCAAAACCCCTGGGACTGCTCCTGCGATATCATCCCCCTCAAACAGTGGCTGGAAAAGCTCTCCTCTGTCATCGTGGTTGGGGATGTCATTTGTAAGACACCTGAGTTTGCTTTCGGAAAGGACCTGCGTTCACTGGAGGTTGAGGTCATCTGTCCTGAGCTGAAGTATTCTTCAGGCCCCTCTCCAGCATTGCCTCGTGGGAATGACCTCACCACAGGGAGCTCTGATGTGGGTCAGGCAAGTGGAAGAGGAGCTGTCCCATTATCTGTCTTGATCCTCAGCCTACTCATTCTCTTCATCTCAGCTGTGTTTGTGGCTGCCGGGCTTTTCGCTTTTGTTCTCCGCCGCAGGAAGAAGATGCCCTTCCGAAAACGTTCTGAAGTAGACCTGACAGGAATCCAGATGCAGTGCAGAATCTTTGAGGACCCACCAAGGCAGAGCAGTGCAGGCAACACTGGCACACCGGAAAAACCAATGCCCAGTATGCACACACACACTCACACTAATCACACACATGCACATGGTCATGTCTATGATTACATCCCCCATCCTGTGACTCAGATGTGTAACAACCCCATCTATAAACCTAGAGAGGGGGAGATAGCAGAGGAAGACAGAGCTCAGTTTTCAGAGAAGAAAGACAATGGCAGCAGTAGCAACAGTAACTACAGAACATTGTTAGAAAAAGAGAGAGAGTGGACTCTGGCTGTCTCCAACTCTCAACTCAACACCATCGTCACAGCCAACCACACTACGACCGAAATGGCAGGATTTCATGAGAATGGAGGGCTCTGCCCTACAGTGATTGACAGTCAGAGGCCCACACCAACGGTGGGCTTTGTAGACTGTTTGTATGGGACAGTACCGAAACTAAAGGACATGCATGTGGCGCATGCACACCCACCAGGCATGCAGTATCCGGACTTGCAGCAGGATGCACGGCTGAAGGAGACATTGCTTTTCACGGCGGGGAAAGGCTGCTACCCTGACCCGTCCCAAAGTGATTACCTCGAGTTAAGGGCCAAACTTCAAACCAAGCCGGATTACCTCGAAGTTTTGGAAAAATCTTACCGGTTTTAACATCTCAAGCCCATGGAGGAAAAAAATTTAAATAAGGTTAACATGTTCATTTTGCCACCTTCAAAACACAAATCACCCAAAACCAATATTTAAAAATAAACTTGAAAAAGCAGCATGATACAAAATAAAATATATTACAGTTATGTTTATCCCCCCAAATCACTTTGGAGGAGAGGTCATTCTCAGATGTTTCAACGAAGTGCCTTTTTTTCAGAGTAGCCAGCAATGTCAACAGCCGTTATTTTTATAATAAATAAATATCTCTATATGCCCAAGAGAAAGCAAAAGAGGAACAAAAAGGGCACTGGGGAATAAAACAAAACATCCTAAAATACATCTGTCAATCAAAACCCCTTTTGATGGAGTTACCATGACTACCATGTCAAGACACACGGGAGCTGGACGTCTCCCTGACTGAGGGGGGGTTTCTTTTGGTCTCTTTTTCCCCTGACTAAGATGTACAAACACCCGGAGGCCGTGCACATAAAGTTCGTAGGGAATGAGTGAAAGAGAGAAAATATATATACGTTAAAATGAACTGCAGTTTGCTGCATGCACTTGCTTCAGTGCAGGAAGTGAAGAGATTTACTGAGAACTATCACGTCACATTATGAACAGAGATACTGCAACAAATTTACAGTTCAGTGTTCTATTTAATTTTTATATCTTATTAATATGGTTATTACTATTGATGAGGACTTCTGTCTATATCAGGGTGCTTCTCGTAAAAAGGATGCGCCAACGCACGGATAGTAAAACATTTGTGAATATTATTATAAGACAATGCTCAAGGTTTTCTGGATATTTCCATGCACTTTGTTAAGACCCCAACTCCACCCCCATCCATTGCTTCTGGATTCCCCATCGTCACCCACTAACAGCTTTGTAGGAGGCACTTTTAATGTTTTCTCTCACAAAGATTTGAAGAAAAATGTGCATATATTTATTCTGTAATTTCAGTGAAGACTTTAATTGTAAAGGTAATGTTAAATCAGTGTATAGTGATTATGCGTCTGGTATAGCCTTCTTAATAAAAAAACAAACTCTTCAGTCAAATGATGAAAGGGTTGATGCCACAGAAACCTGTGTCTGCACTGCTCGACAAGCTGTGTATATGGTGTGTTGTTAAAATGGCATGTTGAAGCTGTGGTCAACCACCAAGAGATAAAACTGCTGGAGACTGACGAACAGCTACTTAACCAACAGAGTGTGAGAGAGGAACGTAGTGGAGGGCAAACCCATTTAAATTAAGTTCAGCTCCTGAATTTAAACATTTAAAACATTTAAACATTTAAAATAGTTAATTTCAGACTAACCACCAATTATTATTTTTTCCCTAGGAATTTATATATATATATATATGTACACTAATGTGCAGAAGTCTTAGGCCTTAGTCTATTTACTATAATACAACTAGAAAATATAGGAAATTTTAGGACGTTTTTTTATCTTTCTGTGGCTAAAGTAAGACATAATTAGTACCACAAAAAAGAAGTGAAAGTGTCAAAACCTGATGAGCAGTTTCTCAGAGTGTCTTCTTTGAAAGACCAGAGGAAGTCCACCGAAGATTTGACAGCTTTATCTGAATGCCATGTTGATCCTTCCATAATCCAAAGAAGCTTGATCAGGAACAGTCTTTGTGGAAGAACAGCAGCCGAGAAACCACGTTTTGTGTTTGTAGTTGTTCTAACGTAAAAAATGAGAAATAAATATATAAGGCTATCATGGCATTGCTAAAAGCATATCTAATTGTGGCCTGAGACTTTTGCACATATACACACATATATAAAAAAAAAATATATATATAAGCTAATTTATCACTTGGTCTTTGCCTGCAGGTGCACATAGTATGCACTGCATTGCTGGTCCTACTTGGATGTAATACAAGACACAAATAACACAATACCAGAAAAAGCCAAATGAAAACTGCTAGTTATGAAGGGGTCATAAGAGAGGATACCAAAACAGCGAGCTGGGATTTTCATTATCTAAATGGATATTGCTAATGTAGGCTAATAAACAGTAATTGAGAGGTTGAGTGAAACCATGACTGGAAGTAGCTCTTCGAATTTGCGGATCTAGTTTCTGACTCCCTCCAAAGTAGCAGTATCAGTTTAAACCACTGGGGGGCAATGAAAAGGCATTCAGACTCATTTTGTAGATGGAATGCAGTTGTAATGTAATGCACAATTTGTTTTTTTTAGGTCATATTCATCATGAATTATTTTGAAAGTATATATATATATATATATATATAAAGTCGAATAAGATTTTATTCATATCAGTGCAGTTTGTTTTTCTTTTTTTATTTCAACCAATGATTTCGAAAGGAGAAAAATAAAATATCTAGCTGAATCAAGAAAGCGATATTTTTTCTTGAAACAGCTGTTTGGGTTACTTATTGGGTTTGTTTATGTGTGCTCAGGATTGATGATCGCGCATATTTTGTGCATTTAAATTCCTAGTGGTATGTTTATCTTCAATGGTCTTCTCCACAGCAATCATCAATTACTTAACTTCCAGCAACGGAATTCGTATTTCATATTTCTCTATCCTAGCGTGATTCCTTTTTGGGACCAAATAGTAGAAGCATACAAAAAACAAAGCTGAAGCAACTGTGGAATAAATATTGTATTACATTACACATCGTCAGTTCTAATCTGGGAATAATATAATGCAATCTTGATGTTTATAAATTTGTGAATATCTGTGGAAAGAAGGGTGAATTTCTGTTTTGCTTTAAAATTGGCATGATATGCAATTTGCTTTTATTTTATAGATTTTCTAGGAGTGGTGATCCTCAACTGAAATTCAGTGTGACAGTTCCTCACATGTCAGCTTACACTAAGTGGAAGAAATGTAGCAACCACATGCTTCCCTGTTTAATGGGAAGGTCCTTAGCTAGTCTAGAACTGTCATTGCCAGTACAGATCACCAGTGATCCAGTCTATAAGATGAAGTAATATGGGACGTTTTACCTTGTGTTGTTTTCATTGTTTCATTTTCTTGACAATTGTTGTTGCTCAAATGAGTGGGTCACCTTCATTTAAAAACTCTGTAAGCATGGTAGTGTGATATAAATCATTTTTGTTTTCTATTCATAAGGTTTCACATTGCTGTATCCCCGTATTCTGCTGCCCCATCTCATGTATTTACTCTTTATAACTTTATATACCCTAACACACATATAGATACATACACACACCCTTCCTATCTCTGACCAAGAGGTTAGACTACATGGTCAGCATTTTCAGTGTGCACTTAGTTTGATTAAAAGTATAATGCATTACTCTGTTAACCCTAACTTCAACCCTCACCATCATTCCATCCTAAATGAACAAATAAAGTTTTTGGGATCATTTATGATTTTGCCACAGTCCCATATTTTGGCACCCATTCCCCCTCTACCCCCACCCTCCGTAACATTTTGCAA
This sequence comes from Helostoma temminkii, assembly GCA_900302695.1. Classification (NCBI taxonomy): domain Eukaryota; kingdom Metazoa; phylum Chordata; class Actinopteri; order Anabantiformes; family Helostomatidae; genus Helostoma; species Helostoma temminkii. The sequence goes on from OMLM01008077.1 coordinate 37,862, forward strand.
AGGAGTGCTAGGCTTTGTCGCCTTATACCATGCTGAGTGGTTTTGTCCCAATAAATCCTCTTGTTATCCTGCACTAACATCTCCAAGTGATTTCATACTTTAGTAGTGTTAGATAAAGGTAACCAGTGGAGGTGAAGGTTGGCTAAATTTTTCTCTTTTGTGTCAAATGTAAACGTGCTGCTTGAATTAATCTGTCTCTATTATGTCGGGGATATTTGAATTTCACAGTGGAGTTAACCTTTCCTTCAACATCCCTCCTGAGGTTTGTACGTTGGCAAGACTTTAACATGTGCCTTTCTTGTTGTCCTTGGCTTTCTCTGTGTCTCTGACATTATAACTTCATTTTTTTTAATCTCCTCCTCAGATGTATATTAATGCATTTCCCCCTAGTCTGATGGTGAGTGTTTATTGTGACCTATTGTGATCCTCAGTTCTTACCCTGGGGTATGGCTGGTGGCTTCCTTTATGCATAGTTGTAGGGTCAGTTGAACATCCTAAATCCTGCTTTTAAACATTTTTAATAAGTTCAAACATGTTTTGAAAAAGAAATGCGTTGTTGTTGTTGTCTGCCTTTGTGTTGTTTATGTTTTATCTCCATTTAAATCCTTCAGTCTGTCTTGTAATTTCTGTGAACCCAATGTCTACCATGGCTGCCTCACATTTATGTCCTCAAACTATGATACTTGAAATATCTGAACAAAACCTACATACTTTAATTAGCTGTGTCATGCATCCCCTAGAGCCTTTAAGATATAGTTTCTGTTGTATTTATGGCAGTTGATGTATCGTTTACTGGCAAAGTTACACTGATCAAGTAATGCAAACTGCAACAGCACACTGGCAGTAACTTGCTATGCTGTAAATTTTCTGCAAGCTTTTTCTCTGGAGTTGCTCATGGTCCGTTGTAGTTGAGCTGAATTATAAGAAAGCTTGGTACACTTTCCTGAAGGCATTTATGTAAGAGTGTTTTTAGAACATAATGCAGGAATGCATGCTTATTAACGCACACATAATGATACACAATTCTATATCAGTCGGCTGATGTAGACCTTAACCATGACATAGCTATTTCAAATTAGCTTGTTTAGGAGATATGAGATACTATAAGCCTATTAGAAAAGCTTCTGTAGTCTCAGCAGCTCACTTACTCTACACATTTGCTGTCGGTAAAGATAAGTGGATATTTTTGTGTTGAGTGGAGGTGGTAACCTGGATTTGACTGTGTGGATTCCAGATACAATTTTAGTTGGTCCCCAGGGATGTGGTATAATGCGCGGTGTGGTGTTGTATTTTCTTCCTCTGCTGTGACATTGTTGGCTATGATATTATTGGGCTGTTGGTAGTTGTTACTTGTTTGCAGTGCATATCTATCTATCTATCTATCTATCTATCTATCTATCTATCTATCTATCTATCTATTCTCTACTCTGTGCTTGTTTGCTGATTTGTATTTGAGTCTTATTTGGAAGGGATGGATAAATAGCTAAATAAACTGTAAACAGTTATAACAAAATGTGAGGAAATGATCAGTTTGAGAGCACTGTTGATGGTAGGGAGAGCCCAGACAAGCGGCTTAGGGAAGGGTGAGAGAACATGGAGCTGTCAGTACACTGGATGTGCCACTTAGAAAAAGTAAGGATTGTTTTTACTCTAAAAGTAGCTGTAATTGTCCAATTAACCAAATGGAGGGACCAAAGCAGAGAAAGCATGTTATGAAGGGGACTGAAAGAGGATCGTGACCACTTATATTTTGCACTGTTTGTGTGTGTGTGTGTGTGTGTGTGTGTGTGTGTGTGTGTGTGTGTGTGTGTGTGCGATATGCTTTCTACATTTGGAAATAGGGAATTATCTCCAGTTTGCTGAAAAAGCCAATCTGTCTTCAACCAGGGTGCTGAGGTTGCAGTATACTGCAGGTGCTACATATACAAAAGACACTTTCCACTTTTTGTGCATACGTGTGTCTTTGTGCATGTTTACAAATGTGGGGAAGCCGCTCTTTCCTATGTGTGTAGGTATTTGTGCAGGAGCTTGTTTGAGTCTTGTGTGATTGTGCTGATGGTTCAGTTAACTTTTGGTTTTCTTCGTGGTGTCATGCTGTGCTGTGTATTTGTTAGTGCAAAGACAGAGGCAGGGTGCATTTTTTGCATACACAAAATACTAATGATGTTATGATGCATACTATAGCAATTTGATGAGCTGAACAGAAATAATAAGTGGAAATACCAGTTATTAAAATTATTTCTAGCATTTCTAAGAGGATGTAATGAATATTAGTACAGTTGCCATAGTTCTGAGATTAACTTTAGCACAACGCAGTGCTGCAGTGCAGGTGCTCGACTGACCCAGTATGTTGTTAGTGAGAGAGAATAAGAGTGAAGTGGAGGAAGAGAGAGGAAAGGGGAAGCAGAAAGAGCAGGGGTGAGACTGTTTGTGAGAGGGAGAGTGATTCTCAACCGTCTGCTACTTTTGCTGCCGTGCGTACTGTAGAGCTCTGCACAGTAAAGTCCTACGTTCGCATTGTTTGCCTAGTGAATTCTGGATCCCCTGAGAGTGTGCCCCTCTCTCGTGTCTGAAAATACTGCAAGTTTGGGAAAAGTTGTAGTCATTTGTGCTGCTCAGCAGTGTGCTACAGTCTCAGCTTCTGTATGTAAGAAAGATTAGCAGTCTGTGTTGTTATCACTCATTGCAGGGAGGGGAGGGGAGATGGAAGGCACAATTTCATAAAATAAAATATGGAGCACAGTGTACCTGGCTGGTGTTCTGAATAGCCCATCTCTGTCTTTGTTCCGCAGTGTGGGGCCTACTTTGAGCTTTAGAATGGCCTGTATTGAATTTCTAAAGGATTACTTTTTCTTGATTTTTGCATACAATGAGCTCAGCCGCTTTTTCCATGTAACCATTACAAATGAGGTGACATTTGCACAAAGTCAATCATCTGTATCCTCCTTTAACTCCTAGCTTCATGCGGATCCACATTTTTCTCTTACTTTTTTTTTACTATGTTTCTCCTCTTCCTTTAACTCTATCTCTTTGCATGTTTCTTATTACCTCCTGTTAAACTGCCTGTCTACTGTATGTACTTTTCATTTATAGCAGATGAATGATGACCTGTTGACCTTGCTTGTCCGTATGTAGCTCTCTGGTAACGTTCCACTGATAACAGTTACTTCAGTCATTTATTCTGTGTTTTGCTTTAGCTGACATGGTAGAATTGCTTTTGTAGCTAGTCTCCAGGGGTGAGACTGTATTTGTGTCCATCTGTCTGTGTGTTAGCCAGGTGCATTGCTTTTTACAGAGTGCTCCATGACATGTACAAGCGACCCGAGAGAAAGGGCCAAACTGGTTGAAGTAAGAGTCCGATAATGGAGTAGAGAAAGAATAAAGCAACTGCAGTGCTTTCTTTTTTTTATGCATCCTAGATATTGACTCTGTAGTGTTAAAAGGCTGATATTTGTTGTTGTGTTGCTAGCAAATAAAATAAGAATGTGCTCGCCAACAACAACAACCCTGTAGGTTGGTATAGGTACTGTATAGGCACAGAATCACATTAAGAGCTGTGACATGGAAGGCCGTTTTAGTGTTTTATTTCAGATAGTTATTGTCATTTCTTTCAACCATAAATCTTTCATAACTTTTACTGCATGATTTTCTATTATAATTATGATGATGATTAAGGTGCTCTAAATTTAACAACATATTATATTTACTTTTACCTCATGATCTTTCTCTAATCCCAATCAAACCCCAACATTTCCTTATTTGTAGGGTTATTATTGTAAATGTGATGATGAAATCCAGTAATACCTCCACCTAGGCTATTTCAGAAGGCACTTGTATTGGTCATAGAAGATCATAAGTACTCTAACCATTAAAATAATAATAATAATGAAAATCAAGTTATCAGCTTAGCATTGAATGTTCAAATACTTTCTCTCATTGTTTGGACTAAACATTAAGACTGGTGTCTCTAGTGTGTCTTTGTATGAAGTGTGTGTGTCTGTGTAGTGGTTTGGCATTCAGCTGCTCTTTTTAGAAGGTGAATGGTTTTGTTGACCAAGGCCACCTGCTGGTGGCTAGTATAGCTGATATGACAAATTATTTAAAGTGTGTAATGCTTCTTATCAAAAAGCAGCATTCATGGTGTTGAGTGTCAGTCAAATCTGGGAATGTTGGTAGTCGACGTTTCAGTTAGAGATCTTTCTGCTGATATAAAAAAAGGCATCAAAGTGTGTTAAATTTATGCCAATAAAACCACCCTTGATTAGTGTAATGCACACTGCTGTGCCAGCACACTCTACAAATATGAGTGACTGGAATTGTGAATGGAAAGGAAAAGAAATAAGAGGGAAGCAGAGGTGGTGACTGAAGAAGAGACGATTAAGAGAGAAAGAGAGGGGAAGTAGAGATGAAGGGAGAGGGATGCATCTCTTTCTGCTCTGTCTGTACAGACTAGTCAATCTATGTGGTGCACATATTGGCTGTTTATACAGTTTGTGTGTTTTTACATAGAACAAAACACACTAATGGTTGAAAAATGTACCACACACTAAAGCAAAGTACATTTGCATGTGAAATTAATTATTTACTCTTTTAAGAGTGTCAAAATGCTGCAGATCTAAATTTATGTGGTCAGATTAGGTATTTGTACCTTGCTCTTGAGCTATACAGATCTTATGTTTTATACATGGTTATGCATATGAACAAAGTATAGTGGTATTTGATTGCATACAATCCTCGTCTAAATGAGAAAACACTAGGATTTTTAAACTGACATTTGTCAGTTCTTCGTGGGATCGAACTTGTATTGCTAATAATGTGCATCACCTATATTCATGCATTTGTGTATGTGTACTGCTGAATATGGCTGGCCGATCAGCTTGCTGACTTCCATTAGCCCCAGGCTATGGTAGTAGCACGAAGAGAGCAAGTGGAGCAGAAGGAAGCACCTGGAGAAAAAGAGAAGGAGTGATTTAGTAAATATAGCCAAAGACACAGATGACAGAGGTGCATTTCCCCAGACTGCAGGAGAGAAACAAGTTGTAGGTTCATAGTCATAAAACTGCTTTTAGACCCAGTTTTATGAGTTCAAGGGGTGAAGTTGTTTTAGATATTTAAAATAAGTTATTAACCCTTTAATGACAATCCCTAATTAGATTTTTGTTCACACCAATAGCAGATGCTGTACATTTACACTCCACTGTTATCAAATATCTGGATTATGTGTGTTGTTTAACTGTATGTAACCAGAGATATCATATAATTGGAACAATACTAACATCAGGAGACTACTGTTCCTCTACTACATTGTGTCATATGTTATCTTTTAATTTATGGACACACAGTCAAAGCTACGTGACCTTGTGTTGTTTGTTGGGGCAGGTCCTGCCTTTTGCACTATAGTACTAGAACTACCAGCATGTTCTCACTGACAGACCTGATGTTAGCCAAAACTTTCTGCATTATTAGTGAACATAATGATATGTAATGTGCCTCCACATACACTGTATGTGTGCATGGCTGTGACAGCATCTGCGTATGTAGAGTGTGTGTTATAATATGGATCTGTTGTTGTGCTAGTGAGAGAGCTCTGTGACTTCTTGTACAGCAGAGAGAGAGATTGGTGGAGAATTTTTGCCTAATGAGCAGAGATCGCTTGCATTGTTGGCATTAGCTCAACAATTCAGGACTTAGTTTAATTAAGGCCTGACTGCCTTTAGAGGATCAGCACTCACCCACACAGACTTACACACACTGTACACACACACGTCTGAACATTTCTATAGGTTATGGCAGATTTGATTGCAAGATAGCAGTTACTAGAGGGTTTTTAATGCCAAATAACTGCAACAGTTATTAGATGTATTTTTAAAGGGGTATGGCATAGAGGAAAGGTCATATCAGAGTGTTGTTATAAAGCATATTCTTTTAGAGTATACCACAAAATATGTGTGACTAAAAAAAGACAGTCCACCATTGTTAAAATCTTCTTAGATCATGGGAAGCAGAAACCTGAAGAGCTGACTATGACTGTATTCTTTGGAATATTTTATTGTATATTTGTTGACACTACTTTTACCGATCTTCCCATAGTAGCACCTAGGCATGTTTTTTTATTTTGCATTCATTATCTCCTTCATGGTCCATTTGTCAGTAAAAATATATGACCATGACTGTTCAGATCTATGGTCATTTATGGTACTGTGCAAAGCAGAGAACCCAAAAAAAGTAGATGTGTTTTAGTTAGGAAAAAGGTTATTATCATGTTTGGAATTTATTGATCTGTGTTTCTTTTTGTCACGGTAAAATGATTGTGTAATTTCCGTTGTGGAGTAAAAGCAGTGTCACCAAATGTGAAAATTGATATTAAGTGCTTGTTTTTGTCATTTAAAGGTTTCACTGATGTCTGTTGGTCCGCTAGCTGCTTCTGTGTTTGTTTCTCTGAGCAATGTCTAGAGGCTACGTGGGTTGTGGAGAGAATCTATAATGCAGCTCTATAATTCAGGCAGAATGCTGATTCACGGTCACAGGCAGGACAAAAGCAGCATGTTTGCTTTAGCACATTGCATGGATATATGGGTGCTGGTTTTGCAAATAAGCCTTTCCCGTATTACACGTCTGCTTTACTTGCAAGTGTGTAGTATATTTTTAAAGATTTTCTGTCAGTGTGTTCCTGCGGGTTTATGAGTGTTTATGTGCAGACAGGCATGCATGCAAGGTACCTGCCCATGCAGCTGTGTGGTTGTGCATGAGCGCGTGCACGTGTATAGCTGTTGTGGGCACTGAGGGCAGCACCAGGCACATCTCAGCTGTGTATGAGTGAAGCCGAGATCCCTTAGGGAAACACAACTAGACAGAGAAGAACAGAGACCCCTGCAGAGTGTGTTTGAGAGTGAGAGAGAGAGAGAGAGTTGGATAGCGAGATAGAAAAACAGAGGAAAAAAGCCCCCACCCTCTTCCCCTAAGCTGCTGTCACTCCTCTCTCCTCTATCTCGTCTTCCACCCTGGTCTTTGCTTTCCCTCATTCTCTCCATCTTGCCTGAAGAGGAGAGGGCAGGATATGATAAGAAACCAGTTGGGGAAGAGGGATAAATGATGAGATGGAGAGGCAAAGAGAGGAGAAGAGAGGATTGGAGATAAACTGTGTAGATGCTACAGACAAGTGAAATTATGGACACCAGGCTAAGTACAGAATACGGTGGAGAGGAAGGGAGAGGAGACAGTGGGTGAAGGGTAGAAACTATTTATAAATGTCTGATGTATGAGCATACTTAACTGCTTCTACTGAGTAATTGTCTGGGCTCCATGAATAATTTGGTTCAAAGAATGACTGAGTGGTGAAGAGCAGAGCCGAGCAGGTGATGGACAGGCAGCTGCCGAGGATGAACTGTAAAATGCAAATCTGTAATACTGTACCTTCTATCAATGTGAACTCAGGCAGTAATTTCAACTGTCAAAATGCAGAATGATTTATAACAATTTCCAGTGGTCATTACACCAGAGTATTTGGACAAAAAAACAGATGACAGGATTTGCATCATTTACTTTGTGCATTTAGCATTTTTTCTATGTGGTTTAGGAATAGAAAGGGGAAGAGAAAGAGGACTAGCAGGTTGTAGTGAGAATGAAGGGACGAGAGAGATGCACTTCTAGCAGATGGAAGCTACTTCAGTTCCCCCCGAGACATGTAATCACACCATTTCCTCACCCAGTCCATTGTTATGTTGCATCTTAGAAGCAACATATAAGGTGGCGTCCTGCTTTCTGACCAGAGTCTCTCATTCACTATGTTCTCTCTCTCCTTTAACCTAACGTCCTGATCCATCTCAGCACCTATTGGAGCTACAGTAGAAGGAGTTGATAGATTGTTCAGGTTGGCAGAGTTGACAGGCAGGTAGATGGAAGTCACGAACGACAAAAAGAGATAACAAACGTGTGTGAGTGTGGTTTGAAACAAGGAGAGAAAGAGAGGTGACTAGTCTCTTTCTCTCCTCTGTAGTCTTTTTTTTCTGTCATTCAGGAGCAGCAGTAGCGTAGATGAATCTAAAGGAATCTAAAGACTGATAGGGAACTAGGAAAATATTTTCTTACTAATTACAGGTTAATACAACTTTCATGTCAATGTGCTAAATACGTTGCAGCCAGAAGATGATTAGTTTAGTTTGCAAATACACTTGAAATAGAGTGAAACGTTTAGTTTGTCTCTGCCACAAGATTAAAAAAAATATATATATATATATATCTACCATCTTTTCTAAAGCTCAAAAATGTTAATTTAAATTTTATGCTAACCTAAGATAATCTTTTGCCAGTTGCTTCGTATCTATCACATATGACTGCAGTAACAACCTTCTCATCTAAGTCTTTAGCAGAAAACAAATAGATATTTTCCAAAATGTCAAACTGTTGTTTGGGGGTGTGCATACATAAATAAAATCATTACAAAGATATGATTTATTCTCTACAGTGAACAGTCTGTTTTTAGAAGATTACATCATTGCCATTTTCTCATGTAGTGTGTCTAATTGAGAGGTCTTGTATCATCATAATAGCTCTTATTTACTCATATTTACATTGTCACTTTTCTTAGCATTGGTCTAGCATCTGATACATCTGATACATTAGTTTAAATGCCGGGAAGCTAATCACATTAAAGTGTCTTTCTCTAAAGGAATTCATTCCACCTTTAAGTTAATCCTAAAGCTTCTTACTTCACTTAACACAATTAACCCTTTGACACATAATCTCATGCGTGAGCTAAAGTGTAGTTGTGTCAGCAGGGAGTCATTTTACATGCAATACTTAAAGCTGTTGATAAAGTATTTGTGTTGTAGTGATCTTTAGTGAGTCAAACTCTGAGTAGAAAATTATTGATCACCTCGGGGGATAGTTAAGCCAGTATTTTGTGCTTGAAAAGTAAAATAGCTCTTTTACTAGAATAGCCTTTAACATCTATATTCAAGCTTTTATCTTCAGTTTGCCCTACCATATCTGAGCCAATGCTATCATGCAAGAGGGAGCTTATGTTTGAGTGTTTACATATTGCTCATCCCACAGAGCAGAGGGCAGAAGTTTCAGGATAAACAAATATCCCACACTCTCCTGCATTTTGGACTCTAAACTGGATGAATAAATCTCCAAGCATGCACGAGTAAACAGAGCCAGGGTCTTAAGGAGGTTGGAGGGGACTGACACTGAGGTTGTACAGCAGCCATAAGCTGTAGGCAATCTATGGCATGCAGAGCCAAATAACTAATAAAAATGACTACTGGATGACAGAATGGGCCAAAAAAGAAAAATGTAAAAATACAAAGTAGCATGCTTTCATGTGCCTTTGACTCATATTCATTTCATTGTACTTTAGTGCGATTTTTTGCATAGTATTACAAAAGTCTGAAGGTGAGACAGTTCTGATTCCTCAAAGTCAAAATGGTTTTCTCTTTATTTGTGTTCTTTGACAGAGGATGTGGAGTATCTCTTTTACAGTTCTCACTTTCTTTTGTGCTGTCTATATTCTTGCATGTGCATGTGAACTTAATCAGATTGTATTTTCTTTTTCAATTGTTCAAAGTATAATAGTGGAAGCATCATTTTTATTTTATTTTTCTGACAGTTAACTAAACAAACAGAACAGTCACTGTAAGTAAGAGAAAGATGAGTAATTATTTTATAATAAGTAGGGTAATACTCTGATAATAACCATAATACCTATGTGCTAGTGTGCTATAAGTCTAACATTACATTGGTTTTGTGGACCCTGTTTGAACCACTCCCCAGGACTGAACTAGACATCAGTAAAGCCTGACATGGCAAAGGGCTACTGCTGAGCTCGCACTGCTTTATTTATTACCCCAAAGTGAGTGTGCTTGTGTGTGTGTGTGTGTGTGTGTGTGTGTGTGTGTGTGTGTGTGTGTGTTCACATATTTGGGCTCTCTCACAAAGGCCACTGTGTCTAAGTACATGCTCTGATGTGTGTCTCTATGTGTCACACAGAGAGAGAGAGCAATGTGGACAGTTTATATGAATATCAGTGTGTCCTCACAAACATGTATCTGGGACTCTGGACCCAGTCCAAGTTCTGGGTTTTCTCCTTCTGTTCTCATATTTATACCACAAGGACAGTGAGGAAGATATGAAAAGAATGTTGATCAATGTGTGTGTGTGTATTTATAACATAGGGACAGTGATGTGAAGAGCAGCTGCATACTGATTAAGTGAAGTTGAAGAGAAGGCCTCTGTGTTGGCAGGCAGAGCCACACAGCAACAACAAGTCATTCACCTAGTTTAGGACACACACATACACACACAGACATGTTTCACTCCAGAATATTTATGGCAACTCTGCAGGAGAAACTGCACCACAAGATGTTTTGACAAGAACATTTTTCGTGTTTTACTGCAGTGCTGAACTGTGTGCTGTTCAGCTTTCACCAAAGACAAATAGTTAGAATATTATTACAGTAATAGATATAAATGAAATACAGAGATATTCCATAACTCTTCATGGCTTCTGAATCAGCAGAAAGGTCATTAGGGATGGAAAGAGCAAAGAGGAGAGCAGAAGGAGCAGAGCGAAGGGAGGGTAATGGATAGAGGAAGCGGAGAGAGACAGAAAGCGAGCACAGCAGAGAGGACGGGAAAGATCAATACAGTGTGTTCTTTGAGAGTGGAGAATCTGCATATCATAGAGCAGGGTGAGAGGAGAGAAGGTGTGGAAAACAGAATACATGGTAAGTTTTCAGGCTGTCTTTCCTTGTGTTCTAGGGGAAAAGAAAAAAGGCGAGATAGCAGGTGAGAGCAGAAGGGGCGATGACAAAAATGAGGAGTTGCTTTTCAGAAGTAATTTTCAGATATAGGCAGACGTATGCAACAAGGGTGTTTCTGAATGAAAGATAATAGAAGATACAGAGAGAAAGGCTGAGGAAGAAAGTAAAGAGACTCACGCTGCTGGAGAAGTGAGAGTGACAGACCGAAAGGGGATTTGCAGTCTTTCTCAAAGATAAGCACACTGTTTTCTTTCTCTACTGCTAACCCTCACACTCGCAGTTGCACCACACACACACGCAACACTATTCTATTGCAGCAAGCTCTTGGCACCTGACAAAAGTTCACCCGCTCAGAGTTGCCATGGCAACAAAAAGATTCGCTGTTGCTACGCGGACAGCCTGATGAGGGAGAGAGAGAGAAAAGACGAGAAACAGATAAAACATCTAGGGGAACTTTAAATGAGGATGTTAATTTAATTAGAACAGTGAGCAAATTTGAATCTCATGGTACAAAAAAAATCACATGTATTTGTGTTTTTTTTAAATTAATGTTGGACAAACATGTTTTTATTACAACATGAAGTATAAATGTCTTATTTATTTTTGTCTTCTTTTTTTGACAGAATCATTTAGCATTTATTGGACAGCAGTGGTGCTGTGTAATCAACCATCACATCATTGCAATCCACCTTCTGTCTCAGCAAAACAAACCATAAATACTGTTTTAAAAATAGTCAGGGATATATCTAAGCGAGGTTAAACTTAAAATACAGCATACCCCTTTCACATCCTCATTCCATCAAACCCATTGACTCATATGTAGTTTCTGTCTCTACTTTTATTTGCTTTGGTTTCTTTTGGACTTTTGGTATTCACATATTTTCCAAAGGCAATTTCATAGAATCATTGACATGCAGGTCATTTTTACATTACTTTTAGATTAATACCAATATCAGCATAAGAGTTATCTTAATGTGGGCTCTGAATTATTATGTAAAACTATTCTGGCAAACAGGAAAAAAAACAAGCAAACAAAAACAAACACCCAGATCCTGACAAGCCCCACAGCTGTTAAATAAGAAAACAAATAATATGATATTCCCTAGAAATTATAGATATTACTAACAGCTTGAAGTGCAGGTCATAACAATGAGATGTAATTGAAGGGAAGACGTCAATAAAACTCCTGTAATCTCCATGAATGCTGCTTCTTACTGTCCTCTAAAAAAGACAGTAAGAAGCAAAAAGAAATAAGCTCACTGAGCCATTAGGTCTCATGCAAGCTCTGACACATACAAGGGATTTAAGAGAATTTGTGACACTTGTGGGATTTTCTGTACTTTTTTTTCCAGCACAAACAAAATTCACGAGTCACCCATCTACATCATATGTGTAATAATCAAATATATTACACAGGGGGAAAGTCATTTGGAAAATTCTCATAATGACCGAATGATTTTTGAATTTAAATATGATATAAACTAGGATATAGAGCACCTTAGTCCTAAATTAATATTCTATTTACTGTATAGTTATCGTAGTTTGCCAATTTATTTGAGATTTTTGTGATGTCATTGGCATAATAAGGTTCCTTAATTCCTGTAGTTAAGTAAAGTGGGAAAATACTCCACTTGTGTCAAGGTTTTAATGCAGGTCTCTTTCCAGTGTTATTTTCTGTTACAACACCCAACAGTGTTTTTCACAAATTATTATTGCACAGATTTTCGCACTGACTTGGCATTTAACTTCAGGCAACTATTCCCTGTTTATTTCTGTCACGCTGCTCTGATGACACATCACTGACACTGCAAGTAGCTGACTGTGTTCATTTTATTTATTTATTTAAATCTCTGCAGTATTTTTACCTTCATATGACATTTTGTGAATGAAACTTTCAGACAAAAGAAGCAGAACAGGTGACTTTATATGGCAATGCTTCATGCACATCATTCTGAAATTAGGATGAACTTAAGAAAAGAACATAAATGTGTTCTCACATAAGGCCCAGTGTCTGATTGACAGAAGAGAATCCAATTCACAAAAATAATTTTTTCCCCATTTAATATCCATATCTTTGCATCCTGCTGAATGTTATTTTCTTTCTGGTTTGCCATAATAGAAGTGCCACTGCTTCCATTTAAGTTTTATAAAGGGCTTTTCATAGTCAAATTATTGCTTATGAGGTCACAGTATATGGAGGATGTTAGACCTAGTATTGAAACCTAACAAATATATCATTATACTGTATGTCCTCAATTGTTTTAATATCCTTCTCAATTCAGACTCTTGGGATTTCTCCACAATGGGTTTTGGGAAAATTGGTTGTTTCATAAGGGTGTATTAGAGATACCCTTTTAGTCCAATGACTGCACTGGACCTGTGCCATAAAGAGAGGATGGTAAGTATTGTTGGACTTTTAATTGCGGTACAAAGTTTCACTTTATTCCCTATGAATGGTGATATGTTCTGGTGGTATCTTCAGTGGGATAGATTCATTTCATTCTATCCAGTTGAGACCCGCCTATTTTCTCTCGTCACAATGTTGCCAGATGCATTGCCAAATACAAGAAAGCTATGAGTTAATTTTCTCGTGGATGAGATAAGATCAGATTATGTTTAGGACTTCACAGCTCGGTAATAACAATGTAATAGTGTTATCTGGGATTTAACAAGATAAAAAGCAGGGTAATACCCTGGTAATAACCAGGTAAGAGAGGGTGTAATTGTTTGATGATAACAAGGTAGTACTGGGGTAATAATGTAGCAACAATACAACTAGGTCAGCATTTCTATAATTAAAAAGTTAGCCAGAAATCGGTTGAACCAGGAGTTGAAACCCCAAACTCAGGGTTTAAAGATGGCGTCCCTACCAACTGAGCTACCATAGGTCAAACCTGAGTACTAATGTGGAATGTAAAGATCTAGAGCTACAGCAATTACCTGGAAACACACAATAACATTGAAAGAGATGCTGTGAAATGCAAAATTACTTGTTATATTTCTATAATATTCCATGCTAATACAACATTATAGCAATAACAACATGTTGAAAAATGACATATGGCCACAGGATGCTAGCTAGATCAGCATTGAGCTCAAGTAGCTTACAACTAAACTATTACCTGGTTAATTACCATATGTTTTGTTTTAATTTATTTTAATTATTGAAATAATGACCCACACTTTGTTATTACCTAAATATCAGTCCCTCATTTCATTGTTATTATTAAACTGTTAAACCCTCTCAGTAGTTACCAGGGTATTAGCGTACCATTATTAGATATTACCTTGATTTCACCCTAGTATTACCTTGTTAATTCCAAAATATTGCCCCCAGGCTATTACATTTGGAAATTTTGCCAGGTGGCCTCTAAAAATGATTAGTATCGGCACTGATGGTGGCTGTGTGGGTCTGGGTCTTTCAGGTGTTAGGTTTGAAATGTATTTCAAACTTGAGAATGTATGTTTAAAATTCATTTGGTTGTGATCAGATACAATAGCTGTAAGGTAAAAACATTATTTCGCCATCAATAATGTATTCTGTGAGATTAGGATTACGTCAATCTTGAAATAGGATTTATACATATTGGAAAAAAAAGTTAAATCTTTGTGCCGTGAGTTAAATTTGCACCAAGTGTTGCACAATCCTAAGCAGCTTTTGAGAGCACTGATGATTTAGGTCAATAGTGACCCATTTATGGATCCAACCATACCAAATTCATAACCAGTAATGCAAACGCATTCTATAGTTGCTAGTCTCATTGTTACAATTTTAATGACTATACTGTACCACCTTATATGGCCGTAGATATTAGGAAGGATTTGGTTAGTTTAGGATACAGGCAACAAGCAGAAATCTTCAATTACTTTTTCAAGATTATTAACTTTAAAATTCAGATCAATCAAAAGTAGTGGAAAGCATTTGTATTTGAGTGTTTTCCTTTTCTGGTAGTTCATAGTTAGACTGAATTCAATACCAACCTTTATCATGATTCATATAGTTTTTACTAGTGTGAAAATACGTATGTAATAAAGACACACTATTTTCCTTTAAT
>OMLM01008077.1:56524-78862 GCA_900302695.1 Helostoma temminkii
TTTTTTTTTTTTTTTTTTTTTTTTTTTACAGTACTCACATGCTGTTTATGTCTAATTCTGCAACTTCTGTTATCATGAGACAGCTTTTCACCTCAAGATATTAACATCGGAAGATCTTGTGACAGAAGCTAATAACACACACGTACACACACAACAACACAAATAGTGGTTAATCATTAATTATTATACTGGACCTAACGCACAGGGCCTATAAAGCAGTTATCAAGGCTCAACAGTTGCAGTTGTTAGCATAATCATTATTTAAGGACAGAGTGCGTGCACACACCCATACATGTTTAGCAGTACAGGTCCATTCCTGTCAAAGTGTACAGAGAATAACAACAGGGAAGGAAAACCTTTCCCCTATTAATGACAAAGCAAAAGCGTGACCGTGTCTATGTGATGTGTGTGTGTGTGTGGTTAAAATTGTAAAAAACAAAATGTTATAAAATAGTTGAATAATGAAACTTAAGCTTTTCTGTGAAACTTAAACTTCATATAGCACTTTCATACTTCAATGTATGCTCCCAGACTTCTTTGTGTGTAAGTCTCTTCGGATAAAAGCATCCTCCAAATGAATAAATGTAAATGTATATTGTACATATGCATTCATTTACTATGCAATTTCTCCCACATAAGGGTGTAACATCCGTGCCACATTTATAGGGAAAAACTGCATAAATGAAACACTTACTGTAGACAGGCCTCCAGAACATTATGGCCTGACACATGCACAACACAATCACACTGAGAAAACAATTGCAGCATCATAGGGAAATTGTTTGATCATTTTGTCCCCCGGGAGGCTGGATGGCTTGGAGTCCATTGTTATATTGTGATTTACTGAGCTTGATTTCTATGAGCCTGTTAATAACAAAGATGACTTCTCTGGCGTGACTTTGACTTTGCCAGAAAAGCAGCTACCTTTTCACCATAGAAACCATAATACAATGCAGTGATGTAGTGGGAGACAACCCACTGCAACGTGAATCAAATGCCAATGAAAGCACAAATTAGCAACCTTAATTAAATGATTATATTAGATATTATATATAAATGTACAATACACTATATCACGCCCCTGGATTTTATATTTAATTAGAGTTTTGAAATTCAGCAGTAAACTATATTTCACTGCATTACTTGGACTTTTGCCACTATGGATCAATCCAGCCAAGTTTGCATTGACCAACATTACATTACTCTTTTTTCTGCTATTACAGTCATGCAACTGTGGAATTACTGCATCGCGAAAAAAAGTAATGGGAATTGCTTCTGAATAACATCATCATCAGTGGAATCTATTTATATGGACTGTATTTACTTTACTGCTACTTATTCTGGCTAATACTGCAGTGTGTGTGTGTGTGTGTGTGTAGAGATGCTCACATACAGTTACTATAGTTGGATTATTATTAATCAAAAAAAAAAAAAAGATGACAATTTCCACAAGTTTTCCTGTAGTGGAGACAAAGGTAGTCTATTGTATGCATTCAAGATAACATTAGCCTTTCTTGTGCATTGATAGTGAGTAAAGGGTAAAAAGTACAAAGCGCAATTGTGTTCTGAAGGTTTTCCACTAGATTTTACCCATACTCTTCTTTACCATCCGTACATATTACCAACTGGTTTTCACTTTCACATGTAAAAGCCTTGGACACTGGGGTGTTTAGTTGTGGTTCTGTCTGAGTGTAGATTCACATACTTGCATGAGTGTTAACGTAATGTACCTCTGTTAACATAATGCCACAAAACAGAAAGATGCTGTTATTGTTACACTGACATTTAAATTTTGTGATATGTAACAGCTAATTCTGATGCATTTTAGGCAGGGCTTAACTTTTTTGCCCATGAGCCAACATGGTTACTAGCTGCTCAGCATTTTCACTGGCTGTAATTCTTCTTTTTGAAATAAAGCTGTATATTATTAATATGAAGCTAATCATGTTGTGACAAAATTTACTTTATTTTATATACTAAATTCTTTAAATGCAGAGGTGGTACATAGCTAAGAACATTTATGCATTTTTGCACAATTTTGAGGTACTTTATTGAATTATCACGTGAAATGCTACTGTGAATAAATGCCATTGTGCTTATTTGTTGCGGTACCACAACAGTTTTACTTTATTAATCTGATTTTGTTAAAATTTATTTAACCACATAAATTCAAAACAGATCCTCTTTTTCAAAGGAGACTTGGCCATGATGGCAGCTTAAAATGAGCGTACAATCCAATATAAAACATATACATCATACATCAACACCATAACATCCTTCCCCATAGAAAGAATCTCAGTGTCGGTACAGGACACTTCGAAATTATCCTAAACTCACTTGGTGTCTAGCAGGGTTAATAACCAGCAGACCACTATCAGCTCGGAGCGCATTGCGGACACACATCAACATAAATGTGTGTGCTGCAAACAGTCACATGGTACTGTACACCATCTCTTATCTTGTTTGTCTGAGCACCACCTGCAAAAAAATCCACCATCCCCCGCATTTGGTGGGTCAGTGGGTGGTAATGTCAAGCCCTGATTTTAGGTTATAATACTTTCAGACTATTGCTACAGTTGATCTAAGCAAAACCCAGAACAAGGCGTCATCACGGTGGGTGATACAACAGACTTTTCCCATTGACATTCAGTAACTGCTATTGCAGTACTCACAACATCACAACTCAAAGGTAATCCAAGACACAACTAAACTATTTAAGCCCATTTGAAGCATGAGCAGTCTCAACCCATCCTCGTCTTAGCGTCAGTGATGGGACACTCTCCATGTTAGTATCTGGTGAGAATAGTGCATCAAATGATTATATGTGTGTAATAAATAAATGGATAAATAAATAAATTAGGCTTTAGGTTTAGGTTTTGTTTTGCAGATGCAAATCCTCTCTTACACACAGATTATTTTTGGACTTATCTTCCGTAGTTGGTAAGTAAATGATCCATGCGTGCATCAGCCAAAAATGTTGCTGTCACGTAGAAGGCAACAGCCAATCAACGAGCAGCTGTCCTTTGGCCTTTTGACTGTCACAGGGTTAGTTAGCCATTGACAGCTAATGCTAGCTAGCGTTGTCATATTGGCTGTATGGGGATTTTCCCATTTCTGGTTAGCATTGAAAAGACTAAATCTGACATCGCCCTGAAGTTGAAAAAAGGGTAACGTCAGCATGCACAAGAATATATTTTTGTTGCTGCCCCTAATCATCTGTGCACTGAGCTAAATGCTAGCTAGCCTGTGGCATTAACAGTTAATAGGTAGTGTAACGTTGGCCTGTAAGCATCGCAGAGTCACAATATCTAGTAATAGATTATGTTGGTTAGTTGTGGATGTGTGGAAATTTTCAGTTGCCTTTTCTCTCAATAAATGAATTCATCATTTAAAAACAGAATTTTGTATTTACTCGGGTTATCTTTGTGTAATATAAAATGTTCTTTGATCTGAATCATTTAAGTGTGAAGAAAATGCAAAAAAAAAAAAAAAAAAATCAGGAAGGTGGCAAATACTTTTTCACAGAACTGTATATACCCAGGTGGAAGGGGGAATGCTTTAAAAAACCCACTGTAATACATCCATAACATTTGTACTGATGTGGAATATACACACAAACATAACAAGTCGTGTCTAATGATAATTTTCACTGACGGCAGCTACAGCTCTGTTGTTGACAGCCACCAAATGATCACACTGACATATCGCACCAGTGTATTTTGATGAATCTACTATGAAAAAAGAGAAAAAGAAAATGAGGGAGAGAAGAACAATTCTATCCATTAAGTATTCAGCAGGAGAAAACCCAAACGAAAGAAACATCTTCTGCACAATTTACAGAGAATTATACTCCTCTGAGTATGAAATTGATCCACTGTAAATACTAAATGTTTTAAATAACCTGAAGCTACCAAAACAAGCTGAGGAAGATGACAAATTAGATTCACCACTTCATCCAAAACAAGCTGTACAAAGCTCTCAATCAGATGCAAAATAATAAATCACTAACACCTGGCAGCCTCCACACTGAATTCTTAAAACATTTCTGAGATGCATTATCTCCTCTCTTTTATAAATCAAAACAAAATCTCCAGTCCCCTCACACATGGACACAGACACTACAGTGTGTTAGTTGTCCTGAAATCTAATAAAGAAACAACATCCATTTATCATTCCCTATTGTTTATAAACCAAATCAAACATATCAAATCAAATCACACACAAAACATTACTCAACCTCACCTTAACAGAAGGACTAGAAGCGATTATTCCCGTTTCCATTGTCATATTATTATTAATAATAAATGTGCCTCTGACGCAATTTAAATGTAATTTAAGATTGAAAAAAATTGCAAGCATATAGTTTTTGCCTGTTGGCTGCCATCTTCATGATTCTCCCCAGATGTTCTTTGGGCTTTAAATCTAGGCTTCAGCTGGGAAACTCTAATACATATGTACTGAAGCCACTGTCATACAGAAAGTCATGATGTTACTGAGATGGTTGCCCTTCAGCCATCTTTTCAGAGTATTCAGAAGTTCTATTAAAGTTACTGTTTGGTCATTCAGGTTCTTGATCACCCTCCTGATCAAAGCCTGACTCACCCAGTTACTCTGTCTGTGGTTTCAAACTTCTACTGTCTGAGAATTTTCGATGTCGTTGGAAACAATCAGAGCTTGAGATATGCTTTCATACCCTTATCTGATAAGGGCGTGAACTGTGGGACACAAAGATGCAAACAAAGCAATTTTTAAAGTTGACAAAAAATCTTTTGTGTGTATTTTCCAAGTGATCTTATCACTGTAGATAAACAAACAAAAATAATAATAACATTAAAAAATAAATCTGATCAAGTAAGTGTTTGGGGTTTGGTTTGGGATAGTCTGATTTAATTGTCATTAATCAACCATTACTCAACTCTTTGAAAATGTACACGACTCTGCACAAAAACAAACAAACAAAAAACAATGAATTAATTTTCAGAACTGGCAATATTAGAAATTTGGGTAATGGACTTAGTCCATGTTAGTCCTTTCTCAGTATCAAAAATTAGAATGTCTTAAAGGAATTCCTTATTATCGGTAACTGGACAAAATAAAAATTCTCCCCAAAATAAACTGCAGTTTCTCAACACTCAGTCACTTGACCTTAATAACTTTTATTGGATGGAACACATAAAAGAAAGGCTATATGGGGAAAAAGAATAAACAGCCTTAAACAGTACCACTGAGAGTTTTTACTCTAACACACTGTCTTTCCTTCAGCTTCAACGTAAAATCACCCATGGCCTTCATAAAATCCAGAGCTTAAATAAATCCCCGGAGTTTACAGCAAATATGAAACAGAAAAGTTTGATTCAAACAATTAGACAATTAACACTTTTTAGTAATTAATTAAGCTAAACACATTTTGATCACTGATGGTGTTGCTAACATGTCTTCATAAAGTCAGAAGCAGTAATTGATAAAAATGTAAAATTAATAAATAAATGGGTTGTTTAAAATATTACTTCATTCACAGGGTGGAAGGGAGGTGAACCCACCCCCCCCCCAGTAAAGAGGTGGTGCCACACAGCAGCTAAACACCACAGACCCCATCAGATAATGAGGTAAAATTTTGTGTGTAACCTTGAGGAACTATGGGAAGGAGAGTGTAGAGGGGACAAGCACATAAGGACTGACTTACTGCATGTAAGTTATCGTTTGTTTGTTTTTTGAGCTGAAATCAATATTATGAGAGGACCTTTATACTCAAAAATACTGGAGCTGGCGCAATTGCCCTCAACAGCGCTCATCACACTATCTGAAACTTTGGCTACAGCTGAAGCAATTTGACAGTATTAATTTGAAGAAATTAATTAAGTGATTCATGCATATTCATTTAGCAGCTGAAGGGTAAGAATTACTAAGTTGTGCATAAAATCTACACTGATACTTGACAAATGTGCAAGAGCAGCCATATGGTAATTTTTTTGTCACAATATGTGGAGTTTTCTTTGGGTAAATATAAATGCAGTAGCATGAAATTACATTAGTGATTATGTGGAAAATAAAAATCCAGCACTAGACTGAGAGGGTGCATTAGAATAGTAGTCTTCCTGAGTCAACATTTGGTATAGCTTCACATGGTCAATTATTAATAGACCTGGTGCCTGACACTGGAAAACATATTTTAGTGAGAACTGATACCAGATAAAAATCACTATAAACCATTTATTATATTGACCTTGAGAGTGTTTATTACACTTTGAGATTGCAGTTACAAAACAGGAATATAGATTATAAAACAAAATGAAAGAACAAAAATTAAATCCATAAAAGGTAGAGAATTCTGATACTAGATCTGAGGTGATGATGAGGGCTACTTGTCATACTCTCATGTACAGTAACACACAAGTATAAGCTTGGTTGGTTGGCACCTCTCAATGTTGAGTGTCTAGTTTTAAAGTGACTGGATCAATACAAGAGAGTGAATTGCCAATTTCAGTTTGTTCTATTGAAATTGGCTGGAGCTGCATTCTGGAGCGAGAGCACCTGAAATTGGCAGTGGCAGAGTGAAATTGGATTTGTAAGGACAGAAAGACTGAGTAGTGAGGAGAATGATTAGAAAAGGACTTACGTGAGCCACCTACAACTCTATACATGTACATGCATAAAGATTATTTGTGGCGTTGTTACTGTACTTGTATTCATGCCAAATTATGGAGACAGGTATGCAGACCCTTTACCCTTTTAATCCTGTACTCTTGAACTGTATAGTCCATGACAATAAGCCTATGTGTAGGAAGAACAGGTGATTACATCTCTAGATAATTGCTCATCCGGCTCATCATTGTCTCCTTTCTCTTTAATGGAATCACACTATCACCAGTACTGCAGATTGTACGGATAAAGGTCTGGCGATAGAAACTGTACACAGTTTATACCATGATTCTGAGCTGTTTTCCAGCCTCATACAGTCTTGTTTTTTTGAGTACTGCCTTTAAATGATGTATAGTCAGTGTCACAGGACCACATACAATCTTCCTTTGTGTTTTGAATACCAAACCGTGACACTATTTGTTTCAAAGCAGAAAACCAAGTGCAGTCTGGTTTTCTTTGGTTCCCAATGACTCTCACATGTCTGATGACCAGAGAGGAGGTGAGTGTTGTTCTTCGTGGCTGCTGTCCTGCTACATGATGATGACTGCCATTGTGTTAGTGTCACAGCAGTAGGTGCAGTCATCCGTCTTCATTGTTACAAGACAAAGATGGTGTGAAAATGAGCAATAGTTACACATAGTAACTGTGGTTCTGTGATATGCCCAGCTCTGTAATGCATTACGTCACAGTTTTATAGGAGCATGTTAAAGTTTCTCTAACTTTCTGTATCTGTTTCCTTGCTGAGATTCAGATGAGATGTTTTATATGGCTCTCATGTCTGTATGGTAACTATCTAGACATTTTGTTAAAATTTATATTTTGTATCCATATGAAATAAAAACTTTTTAGTTTTTTTTAGTGCAAAGAGAACACACATAAATTCTTAAATATCAAAAATCAATAAATATTAAACAGAAATCACTGACCTACTTAGTGCTAAATAGATATGTGCACTTAGCCCTTTTAGACAATAAAAAGGACTGGTTCAATCTATATTTTAATAAATCAGTGGTTAAGTGGCTGGCATTAATGTTTGACTCAATTAATACCATTCAATAAACTGTTAGGTAAGGAGTTTTATGATATTTGATAATATGACAAAGGATTATTGTTAAATACTTTTTATATAATACTGTTGTAATGTAATACTGTACTGTTTATGGACTGTACTGTTCATGGGCACGCAAGTTTTAGTTTTGAAATAAAATGGAATATTGGTGTGAGGCACACATGACTTAATAACCTTTAAAAAAACAAAACTAACTAAAAAACAGTTTTTATAAGAACTGATAAAATATCTGACTAGACATTTTTTGGTTCACACGCAAATGACAATTTTTTGCTTTTGTAAGTAATGTGGCAAACATTTTCTCTCCCTGCTTTAGCAGAACTAACCAGCTGCAGCCTCCAGTTACATTTTTACTGTGCAAAAATGACAGTTGTATTCATCTTCTCATCTAACTCTTGGCAAGAAAGTAAACAGATGTATTTGCCAAAATAAAATTTGTAATTTAACAATATAGTGTTTCCTGTTACTCTCCAGTGGAGCTGAGTAGATCACTCTACCTAAAAGCTTCATACAAATCCCACATGGGTGCCAAAGCAATAGATTATTTAGGTGTGATCATATAAAATTACAATTATATACTCCTGTATTATTGGAGTATATATATAACGAATACTAATATAACTTAAAAATAAAAAAACTGTATTTTTGTTAACTGTGGGTTATTGTTGCTACAGACATGTGAGTGTCACATGGATGCATGCCCATATCAGTTACTGAGAATTGTGATTATAGTCTGGTAAAGATTACTTGTGCTGAATTACAGCTTATATAAAACAACAAAAATACACATTAATGTGTGGGTGAGTTATAACCGGACAAGCATGCACATACTCACACATGCATACGCAGTCATAAACATAGTGGAATCAAACCTGATAGCGGGATTGATTGTGACAAGCTGATATGGGGATTTTAGGCTATAGTTGTTTCTTCATACTGTAAATGGTTATCTGACAGTTTTATGACTTTGGGGGCTGCATGCAGAGACTATAAAGCACATACAGACACTAAGCTCTAAAGGAGTGGTGAGCTCCTATGACCACAATACATCCTGTGGATTAGAAGGTGCTATCTCACTTGAACTCAGAAGCACTTTGTACTGAACACCAGAGAGAGCCAAGGTAAGATTGTAGCTGCAGGCTGTTCAAATCAAAAACCAAAAAGTTTTATTTTATGTTACAGTTATTAAACTCTACAGTAAGTAAACCTTCTCTACAATATACATTATAGCATTTGCTGTTGATATTGGATGATTTACAAAATAACGCTTGATTAAAAAAGTTACTACTGTGATGCCAGTGGGATTCATTTTTAATAATTACAACATCAGCATATAATCACAATGACTAAATAAAAACTATTGCATTCAAAATCCTTATTGTTTTTTAGCTTGTGAACAGACAGCAACTGAGTTTATTAAAAATGTTGGTTACGTGTTACGAGCAGATGTCTATGGCAGACTCTGAATACTGATGTGTTGACAGGATCCAGTTTTAAACACAATTATGTCTCAGTAACCAGTAAAATACAGTCAATAAGTTAAAAGTTCAGATCATATTTTAAACTGCCTGTATGACACAGCCATAAATTATCCCACTTGTTGTTTAGTGTGCTTGCACCTACCTATAGCATATTAAAATGTCTGTGTATTGGGAGAAGTATAATGATTTTAGACATTTAGCTTATTGAAGAGGTAAGTTAAAAGGTCTGTACTATAAAAGTTTGTGTCTTTTTTCCGAGTGTGTATTTTGGCTTTACACTGCATGTTAGCAGGTGCTTTTTAGTGTCTCTCTACAATGTGCAGCTGATTCCAGACACACAGGGGCATGCACACTTTTGACTTTCTGTCTCTCTTTGCCCTCGCCTGCTCTTCACAGCACATTAAACAGGATGACTATAAGCCTCTCATTCACCCAAATGGACACATACCCCCCACACACAAGCACACGCACTTTTTTGTCTCCAAGAGTACATTGGAGTGAAGCCTAATTACTTGAGTGATGTGATGGGTTACAAAGATCCAACCTGTTGGAAGGTTTTGTCAGCTAATTCTTTTTTTTTTTATTTAAGTTTTGTCTTTTTTTTATCTACAGTTGTGTACGATTTTCTCAATTTAATGTCTTTTTCAATGTCACAAGGATTCACATGGAGTCCAAGGTTAATGCAAGGGAAATTTATGTGTTTGTCAGATATGAGTTTAATATATTTTGTTGTTTTCCACATGTGTGAGTCCTGCCAACAGGCCTCATTAAGCAGAGGAGCTTTTGAAACTTTAGAGACCTTGCCTTCAGTATACTTGGTGTCATTACTTGGTGTTAATGATGCTGGCTTTTGTAATCTATGTGTGTATCTGCTTGTGTGTGTTAGATGGGGAAAAGGCGCTTCTCAGGTTTGGAGGTGAGCCTAATGGTTATGTTTGCATTGATGACCGTGACAGCCATTGTTCTCATTGTTCTGTTTGCCACTGGAGAACCTGGGCTCCTTAAAAATGGTAGGTGAACACATTTGCCCACATCATCCTGTTTTTCGGAATATGTTAAAATCACAACATGAAAACATTTTATTAGGCTAATAACTTTCTACCAACGAACCAAAACAGAATTGAATTTTAAGATTTATGAAAGATTTGTAACACTGAAGATAAAAGCTTGGAATTAATTAAACATAAAGTTTTTGATGAATAAAGCAGAAGTGCTAGTACACAGTGTTTTTGACAACGGGGTCAATGTGTATTTGTAAGGTGCAATAGCTGCACAGTGTGAGTTAAAGTATTATAATAATGTAATATTTAAAAATGGTGATGTGTCAGATAGGAATAGAGGGGCATAAAACATTTCTGTTTTACATGTTTTGTCACATGAACTGGCTAACTGCCCTCCTAGATTTTGAGTATAGACTGGGAGGAGACTTGCGGTCATCTAGGCAGCTGAGTTATCTAAGCTTCAGTAAACTTTAGCTTGTCGGCTAGCCAAGTCTTAGTTTTCCACAAGTTAAATACAGAGGTGAAGTTTGTATGTGTAAGCTTGGGGGATGCTTGAGATCTTTTGATCAAGTTCAAATAAGTGAATGTTATTAAGTTATATTTTCATAACTTCATAAGTTATGCTCTAGTATGACACTGACAATTATATAACATAATTTTGTTTATTAAAATTTCATTCATATTTTAAGAAAACATAAATGCATTATGTATTATTTTAATTTTTTTGCCAGAATACAAAATTTTAAACTTGAATATTTCTTTTAGGTGCAGTACTAACTAACATTTTATTTTTTAGCTGACACTACAGAGAAATTTGTTCCTCAATGTCCCAACATTCCAAACAATGAACGAGTAGACTGTTATCCTGACAAAGGAGCCTCAAAGGTACGAGTTTCTGTCACTTCCTAGAATGCCAAGCAAACTTTGTACAGTAGTAATAGAACAATTGTAGCGTGGATGATGAAAATGATCATCAACCATTTCACTTTAACAGATAAAATGTGAAATGCGTGGATGTTGCTGGTCACCAGTGGATGAGGGGAATGTTCCCTGGTGCTTCTTCTCATCCAACCATGGATACACTGTGGAATCAACAGAGCAGCCAGATCCTTATAGTAAGTCCTTATTTAGCCTCTATTCCCACTCATGCACTTGCTGATGTGTGAAAATATTTGGCTTTCTCTTTAATGTATTTTCTATTTCGGTCTTTGTGACTTCATGACCTTTATTTGTTTGTTTGCTTTTTATTTAACATAGTGGATTTAGTAGATATTTAGTAGATATTTTTCTATTTTATGCTTGATTTCACTGCATTGTGAGAACTCGGTAATTGTGAAACAGCAGGAAGAAGCACTGGGCATTTCATATAAAGGATGAACTAGGACAGTTTGCAGTCTTGTTTTCTGTGACAAATATGGTTCGAACCAAAATGGAAAATGAGAAGAACATTAGGTTCTCTTGCCTTGATGTTATTCAACTTTTACCAAAACAGTTGAACTGTCTTCAAATACGCTCATTGGCCACTTTGCTGTGCTGAATTGCAATGGATTGCACAGTGTGTGCCTAATAAAGTGGCCATTCAGTGTATTAGACATGAATTCTATGGTTGCTGAAAACCACAGTGTAACTTACGTTTGTCTGAGAAAGAACTGAGGACTGTAAACGTGCGCAGTGGACCATTTTATCATACTGGTAATTGTACATCCTTGAAATTAATCTGACTGAATGGATTGCCATCTCAGGTTAACCAATGAATTTTATCTTGAGTGCTCAAACTGAGGACTGTTACAACATGGTTTTATTGCTGTTGTTTAACCATCATTGTAGGAAATAAATGTTTGTCATGTTATGGTGAAATGTGTTATTTTAAATGCACTTGTGCTGACTGAATAACTCTGGGTGTGCAGCTCATTAAAGACTTTTATAGAGCTTAGATATCAGTGAGACACATTGTGATCATGAAAAAACCACTCAACCACTCATCTATAGCCTCCAAGATACTAAAAAAGAAAACTGGCCAGAAATTGTTTGTGGAGATAGGTGTGTACAGATTTATTAAATAAGCTTCTTTAAGCTTCTATAAGCTTTTTTACCAGTTGCCATGAGGCTGCCAGCCAGCTAGCAGACTACTACTACTAATATTACTACACCTAGTCAAGAAACAGAGTTTTACATAATTTCTTTTGTAAGATTTCTCACAATAACCAAAGATGTTGTGCCTCTAGTTGCAGCTTCTTATTTACTTTACAAACAAGCATAAAATAGAATGTGTGCTTCCCAAAATGCCAAACTAGCCACTGTGTTCCAAACATTGATGTGGACCTTCTCTGATTAGTTAGAAGATTTAGAAGATTTAAAATGTAATACTGTATTGTAACTGTAAATTATATTTGTGTCTAATTTTTGCAGAAATCAATGCCAAGCTTAAAAGAATGCCATCCCCTACATTGTTTGGAGCTGAGATACAAGACCTGTCACTTGAAGCACACATGCAGTCAAACAATCGACTCAGATTTAAGGTACACGCAAGAAGACTCGTGTACTCTATTTTGCTTTCATACAAATCTTTCTGCAAGTCTGCACACACATGTTTAATAGAAATAGTGTACACAACAAAAAGTACAAACGTGACTGTGGAATACAAGCCCACATTCATTCTACTTTTGTGGTTGTTTCTTTTCCTTCAGATCAGTGCTACCAACAGCAAGAGGTTTGAGGTCCCCCATGAGCACGTCAGCAGCCTCAACATTAACCCATCCAGCCCCATCAGCAACACACTGGAGATCAGACAGAATCCCTTTGGCCTTACTGTACGCAGGAAGAACAACAAAGTTGTGTGAGTGCTCTCTGCGGGAGGGGTTGTTTATATCACATTGTTTGCCATGTCAACAAGGAAGGAAAGTTGACTATGTGTACAGCGGATGTTCAACAAAACTTAGTAATGATGTGCATTTAGACATGCTTTTCTATTTTGCATTATCATATATTACATTATATAACATTAACTAACTATTTTTGGGCAGCTAGTGGTCGAAACAACCTTAAGAATTAATAAAATTTTCATAAAAAAATAGATACTTACATTTAGATACAGTATGTAGATCATTACACAAAATGGCAGATAAGCTAAGATAAGTGAACATTGCAAGTCCTGCTTGAACATGATACAATCTGGTTACATTTAAAAAAGCAAGTGACTATAGTAATGGTTTTTGTCGTTGACAACACTCTTTCATCAAAAGTAGTTAGCAACTACTTAGATGTCAAATTGATGTAAAAGCTAAAAACATAAAACTTCCCAATGCTTTTAATAACTTGATAATGTCATTGTTTCACTTTCTGACATTGCCTACAATCTAATCAAGCTGTTAAAATATACTTTATTTGTTTGGGCTTATTGACGACAAGCAGTGATGGTGCAATAATCTGAAAGTCTTAAATTTTATTAAGCTATGGCTTTTTCATCATTTCAGCTGCTTTCATAGTTTTGTTTGGATTATAAGGATGATTAGGATGGTTTATTTATGATAAGGATATTAATTTATTTGTTAGCTTAATTATGGTTTTATATGAACTTTGTATTAACACTAAGAAAATCAATAAAGTAGATTTATTACAGTATTAATGCCACTGATATCAGCAGTTTCATATATAGATTAAGAAAGTGAATGCAATAATACTGATAATCATTCATTAATATGAATTGATTTCATAATAAAAGATACTTAGTTTTGGTGAGTGTGACCATCACTGATCACTGATTACACATGCAGCTGCTCCCACTATTGACTATGACAGTGTTAATATTTTAATGCCACATGAGCAAAGAAAAATGCAAATTCTCTTTATTTCAGTCTGTTAAAGTACTTGTCTGTTTGTTGATATGACTAATCAGTACAAAGGTACATTTACAGTATTTCGCAATCTTTACTTCTATGTTTTATATTCAGGTTTAGCATTTCAACAACCAGTGTATGTCTTGTTTTGAAGGCTGGGGAAATGCCGCCCAGAGGGCTTATAACAGCTTGATGGGACGGTCTGTCTTCTCCCTGTTTTTTTCCCTTTCTACAGCTCAACCTCTCCACATTTCCTTGTCTCATTCCTACTCCCACTTTCTCTTCTCACTTCATCTCACTTTCACTTTCTTGTTTTTTTCTTGTCTCTCACATTTCCTCTCTCACCTGTTCTTCTTCCTCTCTCTCCCTCTCTCACATATCTTTGCTCTGTGTCACATCAATCTAGCTTCTCACTATCTGGTGGTGACCTATTCTTTCGTCCGTTTTTTTACATTCAGGTTTGACACTACAATGGCTCCACTGGTGTTTGAAGATCAATATCTACAGATCTCTGCTAAACTTCCATCCAGTAATATCTATGGTCTCGGGGAGCATGTACACACCCAGTATCGTCATGACATGAACTGGAGAACCTGGCCAATCTTCACTAGAGATGGTTTCCCTAATGGGGTGAGGAGCAAAACAAACTCACACACACACACGCACAAACACACAAGTACACACATAATTGTCAGTGCCACACTTCTGGCACAGCTGAGTGTGTGTGTGTGAGAGATATGCTTACAGTATGTGCTTTCTATAAGCCTGATTCACTGTTTCACACTTAAGGTTTGTGTGTTTAAAAACTTGCAAGCTCCCCAGCAAACAAGCTGATTTACTAAGGGTGTGCACTGATGACTGTGTGTTTCAATTGATCAAAATAGCACATGCTCTGAGTTTTGCCTTCATAAATATGTACATTTTTATGTTTTTGCTCGAAAATGTAAAATACTGGAAAGAAAGAAATGCAAACACAATGCAGTGGGATTTATCAAGCCTGAAAGCTATTTGCAGAGGTAGTTATTGCGTCTGAAAATGAAAACATTTGAAAGGCAGGTGCAATGTGCTTGCACACAGATAGCCTCTGTTATTTAAGGGAGTAGCGGGCAAGGGAAAAATTAAAGAATGCTTGTGGTGGTGAAATCCGAGCCTTAGCCACATCCCTTAAATAAGCTAGGCTGGGGGTATACTGTGCAGACATACACGCAACATGGTCCCCATACATAGCCAGCTTAGAAGAACTGCATTGTCCATCAGAAATTAATGCTACATATATGCAAGATGCAGACCCAAATAAAACGATGTTAGAGTACGAGTACAAACTTGGCAACAGTCTGAATCACCACAAAAACGGTGCTAAGTTCAGAAACAAACCGTTTTTCTACAACCACCTGCAACCACATACATGTCTTATGTTGTTGCTGCCATTTCCTAAGCATTGCTGTCATAATCCCAACACTAATCTCTATTGTGGCTTCTGTTTATGTTGTGCGGTTCTTCCCTGGGGACCTTTAATCTTTCCTAATCATCCCTGACGGATGATTTGGCTCGAGTCTGCCCCCTCTTGATTAAACTTTTAAATCCTACAGACATACAAAAAGTACACAAGGATCCATGTCAACAGTGACACAGATGATGGTGTTGTTACCTATGTATATGTGTTTGCAAACAACAAGTATGCTCCTAGCCTTATCGTTTCCTCTCAGTCATAGGTACTTGATTGAATTTGTATTTTCATTGTTGCTGGTCCTTCCAAACTCTACATGACAGACAATGGTGAAACATGCAAAATCTTTATTTAATTACGACCCCCTCCACCTTATTTTCACCTCATCTTAATCACAAAGCTTTTCTTAGTAGATGACCAGCAAAATGCCTAAAAACAAAATGTGCAATTTTTAGGATTGTGCATGCAATTTAGTACACATTATTTGTGATGTTAGTAGATCTCTAGAACCTATGTGCATTACTAGATATATATCAAATGCCTCACTGACAGGGTTATAATTTAATGTATTAATGTAATTAGGGAAAAGTCACCCTCTCAGGATCAAAATGTGTCCTGCCTTCCTTGTGTGCCTATTGCACATCTTTCTATATTCCTTTAACCTTCACTTTGCCTTCTCTACAGGGAACACATAACCTCTATGGACACTATCCCTTCTTCCTCTGTCTGGAAAATGAAGGAGGACAGTCATTCGGAGTCTTCCTCATGAACAGCAATGCCATGGGTAATGATAAAAATATACTCAAGCACACATGCTGGTTATTAAACACACATGAATGCATTTATGTGCAAGAACACAGGCAATGGCACTGCACTGAGGAGTGCATGATACACAAGTAGACGTTGTGTAAATGCATCATTGTGAAAAGAAAGAGAAATAGATACCTGAGGCCAAAAGTTACACTTGATGTACAATAATAGAGAAAGCTCATAGACATACAGCATAATATCCATGTGCTCATAAACATACAGCACATGGGTGCCCAGATATTAGGAAGAGGACATTTTATCAAAATGGTTGGTGGATGGTACACAAACAATCAAATTGATGCAATGTTCGTAACAAAAATGGATCTGCTGTTTCCCCAGTAGAAGATTGTGCTGACAAATCAAAGAGAATATTGCATGGCTATTTCACTCCATGCAGGCAGTGACTGAAAGCAATGGGAATGCCCACTGACATGTCTCTCTTGCTCGTGTCCTTATACAAAAAACTTATTTAGTCTCTCATAGGTTGCCTTGATACATAGATGATGTGTGTTTGTTAATATTATAATGTGGATTAAATGTTTGAATAACAAAAAAAAGATGCATCCATTAGCTGACCATTTAGAGGGTCCTGGGAGGCAACCTCACGGTAAAGGTGAAGAATTATATTAGGCTTAAGTTTTCCCATCATGTCTATCTTTTATGTCCTTTGCTCAGAGGTGATTCTGCAGCCTGCTCCAGCTGTGACCTACAGGACAATTGGAGGAGTCCTTGACTTCTACATTTTCTTTGGCGACACACCAGAACAAGTGGTGCAGGAGTTCCTTGAGGTGACCTATGGCTATGTTTTTATGCAGGAATAACTTTTTTGTGTAGTTGTGAAAAAGTGGGTATGAGTTGCCTTTGCATTGCAAATATATTAACAATATATACGATCGTGCTGTCCAGCTTATTGGCAGGCCTGTCATTCCTCCGTACTGGTCACTGGGCTTCCAGCTTTCTCGATGGGACTATGGCAGCCTGAGTGAGGTCAAGGCAACAGTGGAAAGAAACCGTGCTCTGGGAATCCCATATGTAAGACCCCTCCTAAACTCTTGTTCCTTTTTTAACTGTTCGTTTCTCAGACTACATGCCTGACAGTCTGTTTTTTGTGAAACATTATATTGCTATATTACTCATAATATTTTATGACGTTCAGTTGCATAAATGCGCTCACGTGTTTGGCACTTTCACACGTACCTTAGCTTCATGTTGTAAATCTGTGTTTATCATAACAATAAAAATGTGCAACAATCTCATATCACACTAGATTTAAGGTGCAGCTGTAAGCTAGACAGCTCTAGAACTTTCATATGCCCTGTCATTGAAAAATGACGCGACTGCAGTAAATCCACCCATTTGCAGTAGAAATACAGATCTCAGACAAAACAGAGGCAGCTCTTTGAATTTCAGCTCAAATGTCAAACACAGGGACATTTAAGGAGGTTACAGGATTTTTCTTTTCTAAAGGCAAAGTATGCCCTCGAAGACCAACAGTGTAAAATCATGAAGTGACAGTGTATGTGTATTGAGGGTGGAGGAAGTGAAGGAAATCCATACATGACCTTGTGCACCCCTTGTTAAATTTGAACTACTCATGCACTACAGTGTGGTTCTAGAGGCAAGCGCCTTAACCACTACACTATCTGTGGAGACGTGATATGAAGGTTGAAGCAGGAGTTCGACAGACAGTCAGAGTGATAGGGATGGCCTTTAGCTTGGACAGGGTAATCCAGCTTTCTGTCAAATAATGGAGAGCCTGCTGGGCTCTATAGGTTCAATCCCAGAACCACTATTTTTCAAGCGTCACTGAATGTTGGCGCTGATCAAAGATCAATCGACCAAGTACCTTTCATTATCTCATTTATCCTGATCTGAATGTTAAAACTACTCCAACACCTCTTCCATTCTGAGACACTTGATAAATACCAGTTCTGGTTGACATTTTCTTGGGAATGGATCTTACTGCTTATCTTAGTCTGAGTCTGCCAACAGTAACTGTAAGAAGTTCTTGCCACACAGACCACAGACATTTAATGTACTGTTCACTCCTTAATTATCGAGGTAAACACCTAATCTCAATCTTTATATGCCCCCATAAAACGATATTACAACTCTGTTATGATGACACCAATCAAGCACTCAGTTTGAACTCTGTCTTATCTAAATATCAAATACAAACAAATTTCCGACCCATCTGAATTTTTCACTCTGATAATCTCCGATCTCTCTTTCATAGCCAAAGACATTAGGATGCAGCTGCTTCCTCTCCTGCTATACTGAGGGACATATTTGATAACCATTAGATAGACCACAGAGGGCATTATCACATTCTGCCTAATACGTCTGGAGCTGATTACCGTTTGAGGAAGGATCTGGCAGAGCCTTCCAAACCATCTGCTGTATCGATATGGCATAGATTTTGGCAGATAACACACAGATAGAGAGTAAGAATAAAGTCACACCCTGCCAAAAAAAAGAAAAAAATTACCATTGTACTATAAAGGTTTTTGGCAGCACATTAGCTAAGATGTTTGCACGCACAACAGGTATTACAATGTCCAACCAGGGGAAGTCAACACACAAACTAGAGTTTCAATTTGTTGAGATGCTCA
This sequence comes from Helostoma temminkii, assembly GCA_900302695.1. NCBI lineage: Eukaryota > Metazoa > Chordata > Actinopteri > Anabantiformes > Helostomatidae > Helostoma > Helostoma temminkii. The sequence goes on from OMLM01008077.1 coordinate 75,420, forward strand.
CATGCTAAATGTGTTTATTGGAAATGCTCAGATGAATATACTGTTTTAGGAGGAATTTGGCTGTGTGTCCAAGTAAGAAGTCAAATGCACGAGTGGGTATATTTAAGAGGGATTAAGAGTAATTTTAATCATTACACTCTTGGAAGATGCAAATCGGATTTTAATACTCTAAATGGAAGCTATGCCAGTATTTTAGCATTTTAGTATAGCCTGAACATCTAATATAAGTTAAATAAATTTACCTGAAATAAATTCATCAAGTTTGTCATATAACATACTGTTAAAAATAATCTGTCTATCAATAGGAAATTGTAATGTTTGGAATCTTCTTTGGAATTTGGAATCTGGATTTTCCCCCTTGACTTGATAATTTCAACAGGTTTCATGCGTTCATGAGATAGCCAAAACAAATCGCATTTTTCTTCCTCCCATGCAGGACATTCAGTACACAGACATAGACTACATGGAGGAGAAGAAAGATTTCACCTATGACAAAGTCAAGTTCAGCGAGCTGCCTCAGTTTGCTGACTACCTCCATGAGAAGGGTCAAAAATACATCCTCATCCTGGTAAGAAACACCTTATTCTGAAATGTATTTATGCTTTTGATGGATAGACAGACAAATTCAACTTCACACACTCCAGTGCAACAAAAATACAGCTTCTGGCAATGTACCTCAGTTGGTATAATTCTTGTATTACAGGAAAATATTGGTGGTATGGTTTGGGGTAGATATATTTCAGCTGTAATCAGTCTTGACAGCAGAAAGTTTTATTGAGTAAATTCCAGATTAATCAGTTATCAGGTTACACATAAGAATTTTAAAAGTCCAGTGAGAATTTATATTATAGCAATGTCAAAACTATTGTGAAAGCAGCCATGCAATGCAATTTGCTGTCAATTTACCAAATTAAAATTCTTCATCAACTTTTAATTAGCATAATAACATTTCTGTTCTTTCATAGTTATATAAGTGTATTTATTTGTTTGCAGGATCCCGCAATAGCCACCACTAAACTGATTGGGAACCTTCCATATGGATCCTATGACCGTGGGATGGAGCAGAATGCCTGGGTCACTGAATCCGATGGAAAAACCCCTCTAGTAGGAGAGGTATGCTTCATTTGAGACACTTGCACACATACATACAGATGAAACAATACACATAGTGGCATCCTAATTAGGTTCCTATCTCTATTCATACAAATATATTTCCTCCTCCAAATAGTAATGCCCCTTTTCCTATCCTATTGTACACATGTCTCATGTATGTTTGTCTGTCATACATGGATCAACTTTAATGTTAAGCACAGAGCACACACTATTGGTAACTGCAGGGAGTGTGCTAATAATTTTATATAATATATATATTTATATACCTTAAGTCCTAAAATAAAGCAAACCAGCAAAGTATTTGCAAAGTTGCAGCAACTATGATATAGGTAAAAAAAACTTCAGCATGACATGATGGCCCTGGTCTGGCAACTTAGAAACTGCCCACTGCACTACAGCATGTGTATTTTACATCATGATTTTAAGTGGTTGACAAAACCTATTAGACATGTGTCTTAAGCTGTGCTCTTAAACCAGCTTCTCAATACAACCATTTAAGACTTGCACTAAGATAAAACAGAATAAAAAACACATTATAAATTACATTACATAAAGTAATAAATCCATCCAGTCAACTTCATGGTGCTGTAAAAGTGCTGTATGACATGTGTTTGACCCCCATTTAAACAGTGCACTGCTGAGCTACTAAGTTCAAAGTCTGCCTTTTATAAAATCAACACATACAGTACATGGCAATAATACAACAATCACTGCAATACAATGAACCTGACAAGCCATTGATGTGTTGTTACATCATACTGATAACGATACAAAAGTTCCTGAATGTATGTAGAATTCCATGATTCCTAGAAATCAAACTGTGCCAAAAGTGTCCTGTACTCTTTGCTATTAAGTGACTAATGATACATCCACTGTGTGTATATGTATGTATGGCTGGATCATCACAGTCTCCATAAAACCAAGATATCCCCCAATGGAAATTCCATCATCTGGCATTTTATTTTTGATCCTTTTCCCTCAGAACTTGTGTTTAAAAAGCTCCCCCCTGCAGAGAGGGGTGGAGGTTGGGGTAAAAGCCTATTGCTCCCATGCTTTTAGAGTGATGTTTTTGATTAAACACACGATTAGGCCCACCCTTCTTCTAATTGCATTTTCATGCTCTTTATAACAGGTCAAACATATGCATTGATTCTGCAGTAGTGTTTAATCTTAAAATGTTCTGCATCACTGCATCACAGATTAGATGCGCAAGTACAGTATGTATGTATGTGTGTGTGTGTGTGTGGGAAAGAGGATAGAATATCTGTACATTTATGTGTATCTCTTTCTCTAAATAAGAAGTTATTCTTGCCTGTTTGTGCTGTATGCCGGTGCACATATGTAATCATAATTATTTCTAGTCTCATTTCCATATGAATGCATGTGTCTTGGTTATGAAAAGAGTGAGGTCATTTCAAAATAACCTTTGTGGTTGCTGTGTCAGAGATAAAGGAGATATAGCAGCAGGCTGGTATTTATTCTTCTTTTAAGACAGCTAATTGCTCACAAAGATAAGGTTAAAAGCTTTTCCTGGTGGCTCATATGTTTCGGTGTGTGTAAAATCATAGCAGGAACTCATTCACACAAATGAACTGTTCAGATCACAGAAAATGGAGTAAACAGAGCAGTAGGGAGAGGAAAGAGATTCTATGTGGATTTAAAGGTAGTGTTGACTGACAAAAACATGGGCAGACAAAAAAGCAGGTACAGACAGACAGACACAAATAATAGATTAGTGGGGAAAAAAGTACAGGGAGACAGACTGGCTGTCTTTCTCAGTAGTAGAGTGAGCTGGTACATAGGAAGGCAGGCATAGGGAGAGACATAAGACAAAAAGACAGATTACCAGATAAACACAATAAAAAGACAGACAAGATGGAAGGTAGAAAGACACTTTGGAGCAGGGTATGTTGTGGGACAGATAGAGTCAGGTAGAGGAAGACAGACATGTAATGACATAGATAGGCAGACTGACAGAAAAGCATAAAAACAGACAAACAATCACAACGATGGAGTGAGATATGCAGCCACAAATGCCAGCAGATTTGTTGGAAGTGTTTACCACGTTGTCAATATCAGTAAGCAGCTGGAGACGCCAGAGAGACAAAATATACAGTTAAAGGATGGAAGAAATTACCGGAAAAATAATGATGGTAACTGTGACATAAGCTCTGACCTTGGAGTTCTGATCACCTGCCAAAAACATCGGCCTATAAATCTGTGTGTGCGTACACACACACACACACACACACACACACACACACACACACACTCTTTCTTCTCTCTCTACTAGATAATACAGAGTGAAAAACTAGGCCTGTCCACTGTAG
>OMLM01008077.1:84911-103932 GCA_900302695.1 Helostoma temminkii
CAGTTATGGCTGCTGTGGGTATTGTAACATTTGAAATAAAAAATAAGTCAGAAGCCCAACGCAACACAGTAATGAATGAGGCTGAGAGTAGGCTTTTAGTCACCTTACGGTAGTACATTACGTTAAGAGGTGTCTCTAATGTTTTGGCCTTAATAATGCACATGTAGTAGAATTATTACATTAGTTTCAACCTAAAGACTGAAAGATTATAAAAATTGCAACACACTCTTATATAACATTGTGTTCATATTTTGCTGATAAACAAGATAATTAGAATGTATGTGCTCATAATTTATATGTACATAGTATTAGCATACAAAGATTCATATCATATTTATACCCATTCTTTTCTCAAAGCTTCCCTGTCACTGCATAGATGCAGTTGTGCTACAATAATGCCAATACACAGACGAGTAGTGTAAACAGTCAGAGCTTCACTCCTGACAAACTCTGTTAATACAGGATTATTGATCTGACAAACTGGTGTTTCTACCTGGACTTTTAGTGTAGAACAGCCCACAAGCTAATTAAATTCATATGTCTGGAGTGTGTATGTGAGATGTGTGGCATGTATTGTTTCTTTTGTTAAGCCTAGTAAAAAATTACTAAGTTAAAAAGGCTTTTTTTTTTACATAAACAAAAAAAAAGCAAAAGAGCCAAAATGCACAGACTGTAATGTTACTGACAAACACTGTAGATACTGTGAGAAAGATCACAGTTCAATTCAAACGCTGCCTTATTGTTTATATTAACAGTGTGTTCTGACATTCAAAGCTAAACTATCAGTTGCTTTTTTGCCTCACCTCACCTCCCCTCACACCATGGGACTAGTTATCAGTGAAAGGTGAAAACCTGTTTTTAGCCACAGCAGATCAGAGTCGACAGCTCTCTACAGGTCTAGTAATAAAGTTCTAACAAAGACAATCACACTACAAATGTAAATGCTGCAATCCAGATCTAACTTTTAATGTCTCAGACATAGGAAAAGAACCTGCTGAGCCTGGAACAGTGTTTGTATTGACATTACATACTGAGCTATTATTGTAGATGAACACAAATAACTTGTGAGAAAAATCGGTCTGCAGCACTGAATAGCATGGAAATTGATGCTTTTGCAATATTCTTCATGTGACATTTCCATGCTCATCACTGCTGCAAAAATAGCACAGTGTCGAGGTAAGGAAAGGGGGGTTAGTGGAAACAGTGTGTGTGTTGGGGCTGTATTTGCTGGAGGACAGGGACATGATGATGATGAATTTGAAGTACGATTTCCACTAAGCGAGACAGCTAATGTGTGACCTTTGCTTTGCCCTAATCATGTTTCTCATCATACAGCCATGCAGCCCGGTCCAAACACACACACACACACACACACACACACACTCATTCTCATCACAATCTCAGAGGTGCCGGGGGCACAAATGATTAGCCAGATGAGGGGAGCACAGCCTGTTAGCAGCTAATCACCCTCTCACTCTCCACTATGATAAAATATAAATATACTTATGTTTCTTTCTTACACAATGTTTTACCTGTTTCCTTCCAGTTCTGTTTGTCAAAGTCTTGTTTAAGTTTAGTCCTAATTATCATTAATGAATTGGTGTTTAAAAATAGTTTTTGCTTCCTCAGTCTTTCTTCCTAGCTCCTCATCCCTCAGTGTCTACATTTTCCTCATTATTCTAATATTTTTTCCTTTCCACTGTCAAATGATTCATTTTTCATCCGATCTCTTTCTCTCTTTTGCCCCGTGAATAATAGACAAATCTTTATTTTCTCTCTCCCTCTTTCTCTTTTTTATCAACTCAGTCCATCTAATCCTTCTTTGTGTCTCCAGCCCCAAGATCCAGCTGCATATGGCGCTGACTCGATACTGGTGAAGAGCTCTAAACATTATCTATTAATACGTTACACACTTCTGCCTTACCTCTACACACTCTTCTACAAAGCCCACACCACAGGGGAGACTGTTGTACGTCCTGTCATGCACGAGTAAGTTATTGAAGCAGCTATAAGTATATTATCAGGTCTAGGAAATGTTAGGTCATTAGGTCATTAACAATGTTGTAAACATGATTAGTACTGTATATGACTAACTAACTAACTACAAAAAAACATGGCTTTTCTATATCATAACCTGTACAAAGAAGGACAGACATGCACATAGGATACATTGATGAGTGAGATATGTATTTATATCCTAAACAAGAGCTTTAGTGTTCTAATATGATGGTCAGCACTGGGATGAAAAATGTTTGGGTGCACATTTAATTATCTTAATGTAAAAACTATGTAGCTGTCGGATGTGTGGTTTTATGATTTCCTGCATCCAAATTATAAAGTGTAAACCTTAAAGTGGAAATTAAAGTTTAAAAGATTAAATTAAAGAAAGTGCCACAGATCTGTATATTTACATGTACTAACATTGTAATATGTGTTTTTTTCATAACAAACATATGTCATGCATTGTTATTTGTCACTCCTAAGGTTCTACTCTGAGCCGGACACCTGGAGCGTGGACCGCCAGTTCCTCTGGGGAAAACACCTGCTCATCACACCCGTACTGGACCCGGTCAGTCAACGCACACAAAAACAAAACAAATAAACAAACAAAAAACAATAACAACAACAAAAACACATATGCAATGTTACGTCTTTTCTCTTTCCAAAACGGTTTGACAATGTCTAGACACAAAAACTACACTGTACCTGTAGCAACTTAATTGTTCATAAAGAAATGTGTGGCTTATGATGCAAATGAGATGATCGGTTACTAACACACACTCTGACCTCCACTGGGAAAACATGACATGGGATTTTCTTTGTTGCCCTCCCCCCTTCTCATCCTTCTTTCTTCTGTCTTTCTCATCCTCCCTCTTTCCTCTCAGCTCTAATGAGAGCACTGACCTCATTACTAGCAGATTAGAAGTGTAGATAGAAGTGTGTATGGGTGTGTTTGTCCATGTTTGTGTGTATTAGCGTGTGCGAATGTGTATGTGTAAATGTGCGTACTTGTATGCGCATGTGTACGTGTGCATATGCAGCGATTGCGGTCATGTCAAAGTGGCCTGATTAATAAGCAATTTAGCGTGGCCTCTTGTGAATTACAGAATAGTGGAAAGCGAATTGGATTCATAGAGGGGCTGAGGGATAAAGTAACTTCAATCAACGTGATTGTAGAAAAGTTTGTAATACAAAAGTGGCGGTCTATGTTTTCCTCAGTGTCTGAGCTGTCCTGGGGGCAGAGAAAGGTAGGGGGCCATAAGGACACTGTGCAAATTTTTAGTCTTGTGAATTAAAAACCTAAATTAAACACACAAATAGCATAAATAGCAATCAGAAGTGATCCTGCTGTTGGTTCTTTCAAGGCCAGAGCCAGAGAAAAGGATAAAAATAAATCCATTATCAATGGGTATGTTAGGGGCTGGCATCAATTATGACCAACCATTAATTTTCTTTCTCTTTAAAAGCGATGTGCCCTGCATCAAAGTGCCCCGATAATTGAATCGAGTGAAATGACTGCAATATAAAAATGAATCTCCAAGGTGGAAAATTATGACCTTGCTTGAGATGGTGCGGAAATGTGATGAATGAATTTACAGTACATTAGACAAACTTATCCAGGAATTAGATCTAACACTTGCTTACTGTGCAGCACTGGTCTGAAAACACTGTGTGTGACATGGATGCAGTCAACCCTGCCTTTCACACCTAATGCTTCATGGCACATTCTGACAGTTCCATGCTTGAAGCCAGTCACTCCCAGTGCAATCACATGTATACAGCTGAAATAAATAATACGAGTTATTTTTCTATCTGCTTGAGGGAGTTCAACTGTAAAATCAATTTAGCCGACATATGATCCTCAGAGTTAAAAAAGCTTTTGAGTTACACTTCTACACAAAATTGAGTTTGTGTTAAACCAAACCTAAGCAAAATCCCAAAGATGCAACATGCTGCTTGACCATAAGGAACCTCCCCTCCCACAGAAAATATCAAATCATAAGCAACAGTTATCTACTGTAATAACAGAGATCTTGGATCTATTTTATACCTCTGCTACACAGTTGAAAGGCTTTGTTTCCAAATGACATGTGATGTGGATAAATATGCATCTTTTGTGGTGGCAGAGCTGCAGTGCCGTGGTTAAAAGCACAGTGAGAGAGCATAGTGCCTAAAGTCTGTTACGGATGCATCAGGCTGTGAATGGCCACATGAACAGATAGTGTCACCTACTTGAGAGAGGTCACAGCCTGATCTGTAACAACCCTTCACATCCTACCATCACTTTCCTTTTTTATCATTCTCATCTCTCTGTCTCTTTCTATTTGTCACTGTCTGCCTGCCTCTCCCTTTTTCTAATGATGCTCTTGCTCTATCATTCAAATCAGTCGATGCTTTAACCTTGATCTCTGTGATAAACTGGCGAGAACTCCTGCACTCTCTCTCTCTCTCTGTCATCCCCTCTGGTCTTCATGCACGCTTCCACTCTCCCTCATCTCGCTCATTTTCTTTTTAGCTTACCCTTTCATCAAACATTGGCTCCTTTTTCTCATCTGCATTCTCTTAATCAGATGCTGTCAACTCACCCTTCTGATCCCATTTGATTTCATCCCATCTCTCTTTCACCCTCTCGTTCTTCTGCTCTCATCTACACCAGCTACCATCTGATCATTCTGCCAGTATGAATCTTTGGTCCACCTGATCAAATCTTACCTTATGGCTAACTGAGCTTTAGTACTTAAAATGAGGATACGGACCTCATGCCTTGTCCCTCTCAATCATAGTTAGCAGCAATGCTAAGTCCTGCAGTCCCTTCCCATTAGTCAGCAGGGTGAGTGAGAGGAACCACAAGCAGATTAGACACCAGAAAACGAGGTATAGGGGGAGCATCCATTTCCCCAGGCTGTCATCCTCCAGACTGTGCAGCAGTTGTGGCAGGTGATCAGCTTCAAACTGCAACAAGGAACCTAAAGAGGACATTAAGTCATTGTATGTGGTCAGCAGCAATATGTTTTTTTTAAAATCATATTTTACTCTTCATAGTGGTTCTACTAGGTGTTGGGTGTCTCTTACCTCTCTTTCCTCTTGGCTACTCTCTTGTTTCTAATGACAGGCATGTTAGTGCCATCTTGACAGACATTCTTGGCCCTAAACTGCTGACATAGTGTATTTCACAATTTAGTCTTTTTTGAGAAGGACCTGTAGATCTCTCCTATCTCTCTCCTGCATTGCTCTCCGTGTTCTCTCTCTCTGTCCTTCTGTTCTGCCCCGTCAGAGAGAGCAGGGAAGTGACAATGCTATCAAAGGCTTTGCACTCTTGTATTGATTGTTCCTGCCTGTCAGCACCTTAAGCCATCAAAGGCTGTCATCTATCAGTCTTTTCTTGATGCTGTCTTTTCCATCATCTATTGCATCACAGCCCTATAGTATGAAATGTCACAAGGGCTTTGTGGACACTTTATATCAGATGGTAGGTCATTTTAAAATAACTTTTCTTGATGGGAACATTTTATCTTCTTCTTGTTTATTATTAAGTTGCAGTGATTTATAGCATAAGGAAATATCCATACTTTCTTTGAGGTGTATTGTAGCGTCTCTCCGCATGATTAGCCTTGTAAGATGAGCGTTGAGTAGTGAGCTGAAGAAGGTGTTAATGACTGCAAACACAAATCAAACACAGGCTTTCATATAAAACTTGACACTTTTTGATGTATATTCCACCAATCAGAGGACTATATTGTAATATTAAAAAAATGAAAAACAAGCAAACAATATTAAAAAAATGCTTTGCTCTTGTTTTCTGCAGGCTACAGACAGAGTGTGGGCATATTTACCTGATGCTGTGTGGTATGACTATGACACGGTAAGAATATCACCTTTACCTTGTGTTTTGTCCTGAAGCAAAATTACCACGTTTTTGAAAGAAAAGCAGTTTTCATAACATAAAATTGATCAGAAATACAGTGTAAGCATTTTTATATTTTTAGGATTCAAATATTACAATATATTTAACTATAATGCAGTTTGATTCAACGTTTAATCAAATACTGTTCAGTGTTATTGTAATAGAATGCATTAGACTGTACATAAATAACTAATTGGGATTATGTTACATTAGTGGAATTAACACATATGTAAAGATCGTACATCACAGCAAAGTCTTTGCCTCAAGTTCTTTGTTGGAGACTGAGAGATGAGAGAGATAAGATGAGCAAGAGTGAGGACAAAGATAGAGTGAAAGAGAGAACAGAAAAGAGAGGAGAGAGACTATCTCCCTGACAGAGAGATAAAAGAGGTGTTGAGTTCCCGTAGGACCTTATTTGGGTGTCACAGTGGCGATGTAAAGTGCCCACTGATCAGATGAACGATTAGATCAGCTGTTTTGCCACTGGCCTCTTGTCCCGGTTGCTCTCTTGTGATTATCTGGGTAAGAGAATAGAAGGGTGGGAGTGTATTGATGCACTAAAAATGACCATGAAAAACAACTTACAAAGGAGAGAAGTGATAGAACAACCAGACGGATAAACAGACAGCTTGGTAGCTGAAGAAAATCATGCACGAGAGATGAGAGTGGGATGACAATAATAGTACACTGTGCTGATGAGTGAGAAGATGGTCAGCCAGCAAGAATAAGAAGAAGAGAAGGCTAGAGAAGACCTCCATAAAGCAGACAATGAGGGGGTGATAAGATCTGAAATTGCTTATAGATGCTCCACTAACTCCAGCCCACACTCTCACTCGTATTCTACTGTACACCTTAAAATGGTACAAACACACACACACACACACAGAGAACACACACACATTTCAATGGGAGAATATGGGAGAAACTGGAGCACCACAAGAGAGAATAACAGAATGTGTAGAAGGAAGTAGGTAGAAGGAGAATGAGAGAAGATGGAGAAAAGAGAGTTTGTTTTAGGCTGGTCTGAGGATTCAGTCCTCAAGGGATCAGAAATTAATTGTGCTCTATCTGAAGCGAAGGGGCACAGAGACTGACAGAGAAAGACTGGTTGAAATTTGTCTGCTCTTTTTAAAGAGCATATTGTACGTCATATCATTATCATGTAAAAAAAATGATTGACTATCCTGAATAGTTTCTCCATCTTAATTTTTTAGGTCTAGGTTTTTTACATAGTCGTGTATAAGAGTATAAGAGACACCATATAAGAGTACAAGGCTGCAGTATTTTAAACTTTAACTAATGATTAATACTGTCTAATTGGTCAGCGTTCACTCCAACTCCAAATCAAATGTATCTGTTTTGGAAATACACTTTCATCTCTTAATGTACAGAGATTGATAATATCTATTTTAAACACTACAAAAGTAGTGTTCTCCCTGCATTTCACTTTGAGTGTTAAATGGGCCTAGTTTTTTAGCAATGATAATTAATGCTGACCACATCCTGTATTTTTCAAACCAGAGTTGTGCTAAATTAGCCCCTGCCCTATTTAAAAATGGCAACAAAGAGATAGTGTTGCCCACAGAGCAGCACATAGGGAAACGTAGGTGGGTTAGTAAATTCTGTTGTCTTAATGTACCTGTCAGATGGAACGACTGGTAGATCGCAAAAGGCATGTCAACATGTACCTACCGGCTGAGAAGCTCGGTTTACACATCAGAGGTGGCGCAGTCCTCCCCACTCAGAGACCTGATGTCACCACCACATACAGGTACGGACGCACACACACACATAAACAGTTTTAACCTCGTACAGTATTATGTTAAAAAAAAAAAAAAATGCATAAAGCTAGCATACAGCATGTAGTGTTTGTGTGTGATGTACATTCATATACTAATGGATTAGCTATTAAGCAAATCATAGCAATAAACTGTCTCTCATTATATGTAGTCACACACAGATTTGTTTCACTGTAGTTGGATTAAGTGAAGGTGTTTGCATTTTGTGTGTGTTTCCGATTATGTCTTTAGTCGCCGTAACCCCATGGGTTTGATCATTGCTCTTGACGACAAGAACGAGGCATCTGGGGAGCTGTTCTGGGATGATGGAGATTCCCGAGGTACTGTTGCTTTTATTGTTTTCTGTTTGGGTTTGTGCACATGTGCTGATGTGTGTGATACATGATTGTCTGCATCTTGTTACCACTCATACAGGCATCCTTTCATTAGTGTCAGGCTGAAGCTTGTATCTTATTAAACACAAAGAATTACACAAATCAATGTGATTGTTCAAACACTGTCAGTCTGCTCACACTTTAACAAGTGAAGGTTAATCACACTATTGTGTGACTGCTTAAAACTCCTGGGACAAACATCTGCCCTTTCTCTTTATACAGGAACTGTGGAAACTGGCAACTACATCCACTACAAATTCTCTGTTGTCTATGTAAGTATCTTTCACGTGCATCCAAAACTATTGTTATTCCTTCTGATCTGAACTCAGGATCAGTGTTCAAAATGATCAGAGACTCTCTGACTTTCTCACACTAAACATGATTGATCCATGTTAGATTGCTGAAGAGTTGTTAGATTGAGTACCACGTGTTCCTGCTTCACACAGCACTGAGGATTGTGTTGCATGTTTAATGTATGCCAGTGGTTTTCTTTGTTCATGAATATTAGTATTATACGGTGGTAGGGGGGTTACGCACAGAAAATCTATCAGAACAGCTGTTCAACTGCTAAACATGAGTCCGGGGAGTTTATAAGCTGATTGCTTTACCAGTATACATTACAATAGCAAGTAATAGATTCAAAATACACATGGAATGTTTTTTGCTTTATAGGGACAACTGACAATGCAAGTGACCCATGCTGGCTACAAGGATCCAAACAATCTTAAGTTTGAGAACATCACTGTCCTGGGGGTGCCTCATCCTCCCATCTCCGTTGTTGTGACTCATATTGGACCATCTGGAGACACTACAACCACTGTACCAAAAACCAGCATAGAGTATGATGAAGGCAAAAAGGTAAACACATACAGAAATTCTGAATTGAAACAGCTAGGGAAACCACCTTTCATTGAAATACCACATTAAAGACACACAGCAACAATGTAACACTAAATTGTTGCACTTTCTAGGATGACTGTAGGAGTATGATGAGTCAAATTTCTTTTATATTAACAATGGGCTGCATGACTAAGTTTTCAGCTGTAGTCTCACCTCTCTTTAGCTGCTCACTGAAAAACTGCAATAAGCTGACTGTACCATACTTTCCCAGCCGCAGCAGACAAAGTTGGACTTGTTAGTGACAAAACTCAGCATCTAGGGACACAGATATTTTTACTCAGGAGCTGATGGAGATCAGAGGTGATTTAAACAGGCCAGAGACATGACTTGAAAAAAATCATAATGTTGCTTTGCATCTGCTACTTATATACATCATATGTCAATGCTGTGTTTAAAGTTTGTTCAACTTAATTAAAGTGCAAAAAAACACTTATGTAGCTTTAAAAATTACTACATTGTAGTAATAATATCTTTATCTTCTGTATCTATATTTCCAGTACATAGTACTTGGTTTAGAATTTTTTATTCAATAACAGATAAACAAGTATTACATAGTCACAACACAGCACAGATGCAGTGTGGATGAGTTCTGCAGTGGCTAGGCCATTTGTTTCAATACAACAAAACCATCACTGTACATTTCAAGGTTAGCCTCTAAGTGTAAGAAATGATAACAATTTACATTCGGTGAGGGTCATGAAAGTGTGTGTGTGGGTGTGTGAAAAAGAGCGAAAGAGTGAGAAAGAATGACTAAGAGCAACGATCCTACAGTCAATACCAAGACTTATGAAGAAAAGGCAAGAGTCCATAAAGTGTCAAGAAGTTCCGTTTAGTAATTCTATACAGATTTACTTTGTGTTTGTGTATATTTGTGTGTACAAATATGTTCTTGTGTGTGTGGTGGTAGCTGTGCTTGCGTAGATCCTCAAGGTCTCTCTGGTCACACACGCAAACATGCATTTATCAAATGACTCTCAGCGGAAATCATTTCCTGGGGGTGAAGGGTAAATGTGCTGTTAAGCCTAAACTCTGACTTGTCATGTCCATCAGTCTTTGTATGCGCAGCCAGAATGGGCCTTGACTGTAGCTCACAGCCACTAAACATCATTAGTTCCACATACACTCAAACAGAACTGCATTTTACAATATACTGTATAAGTCACATTGACTCCATGTATTTTATTTAATGCTTTGACTTGGTGACATTTTTTACCATTTGCTGCACACTGCTTTAGAGCCTCTAACATTCATAATGCATGTGTAAAGTGCTTATTCTACAGTACCTGCACAATCTTTTGTTCTGTATCATATATTTTACACCACAAAGTTGACAAAGCATGATTCCAGAATAAAAAAGATTTATATAAATTTACTCCTGCTCCTGCTGTGGATGCATCAGATGGAGACTGTTGTGATTAGACTCCCTGAGATTTGTTGTAGGAATGACTCATAATTCCCGGCAGAGCCTGGGAAATTAACAGCTGCATCTTAATTGATAGCACAGGTAACGTCAGCGTATAGCCTGTCTCGAGAAAGCATGTCTGAGCTTACCTGGATAAGGAGATAGGCCACTCTGAGGCAACCTAGGAAGAATGTTCCCAGATTGAAATCGTTGCATAAATAATTGCTACACCCTCCTGATATTTTTCTCACTTCATCAAATTCACAGGTTATGTTTGTGCGTGACCTATCCTTGACCCTTGGAGAGACCTATCTGGTGAAGTGGGAAATAGGACGGGAAGAATACCAGCGCTTTGACTGCTATCCAGAGGAAAATGCAAATGAGGAAAAGTGCAAGGCCAGAGGCTGCCTCTGGACGGTGAGTGGTGCCACCAGCGGTAGTCCCGTGACATATATACATTATTTCTATATTCTGCAAATCCCTAAACCTTTACTTTAAATTTTTTTCTCAGCAAAGCAACGTTGATGGTGTCCCATGGTGCTACTACCCCAAAGACTATGGATACATCGTTACTGGTACTCAAGAAACCAACTCAGGTATGACTGTTGATATCACCAGGAACACGAAGTACAGTGGCAGTGGTCGACCTGGCTCACCAGACATCGATACCCTCCGTGTTGAGGTCCATTACCACAGCAGTGACATGCTGCAGTTCAAGGTGTGTATTTATTTTTTTTTGCTAGTAATGATGCATTCTCTTGCATATCAGGTTCTTCACTGTCTGTTTTCCTTTTTTCATGTGTCCCCACCTGTATGTCTGTTCTTCATAAACACAAACACATACATTAATATGCTAACATCACCTCCCATTCCAGATCTGGGACCCAACGACAGAGCGTTATGAAGTTCCAGTGCCATTGTCTGTTCCTGCTACTCCTGAGACTGACGAGGCCAAGAGGCTTTACAAGGTTGTTATTACAAACGACCCGTTTGGCATCCAGATCATAAGAAAAAGCACAGAAACCATAATGTGAGTATTTCAGTTTTTAGGGTGGCTTAGCTGGGTTGATGTTCATGTGCACTTGTTGTGTTTGCTACCTCACCGAGCTCAGTCTTCTTCAGTTTTACGTCAGCAAGGTTTTTTTTGGTCAAATAAAGGTTAGCTTGGTAAATAATAAATACATTCTAAACTGTCTCCACTATCAATGTCCCTTAAATTGTCATTAACTGTACAAGGTAGAGACTCAGATGTCATTTATGTTATATATTTGTTTGTATTATCAAGCAATAAAGTGAAAGTTTTGAAAAGAATCTATAACTTTTTCAAGGCAAGAAGCTTTTCTTCCTGCCTGATGAAAGTAACAGTCCTAATTCAACTCCTCTGCCATTGTTACCCAGTCACATCTGTTAGAGTTGCTCTGTAAATCAGCACCTAAAGTAGCTTCCTCTTGTTGAACAGTTGTGATGATGTCACACGAAGCAGTCAAGCGACAAAGAGTATTTTCAAAGAACATTCTAAAGCAAGGGTGACATTATTCTGTAGCTAAGCCTTCCGTGTTTTTTAGAAGTGTCAGTTGAAATTTTACTAATTAAAATTTATGAAGCAAGTTGAAGGGATGTCTGCAGTTCCTACAGGTTATTATGCTTATTTGTGTCAAACATATTGTGAATAACTCCCTTTGACAATAATTCCCTCTCCCTTTCTCACATTGATTTAATCCTCTCTTTCTTCTCAGTTGGGACTCCTCTATGCCAGGTTTTACCTTCTCAGACATGTTCATCCAAGTGTCTACTCGACTGTCATCAGAGTTTGTCTATGGCTTTGGAGAGACTGAGCACATCACCTATAAGCACGACCTTAACTATCACACCTATGGTATGTTCGCCAAGGACCAGCCTCCCGGTGTAAGTATCACACTACAGCATGTATGTTTAACTTCATGTGAACACGTTAATCAGATTTAACTGTCTTTACACTTTTGATGCATAGTGTCCTAACATAACTTGCATGAAGTGATGTTTGATAGGTAATGGTTTCCATGAAGAGAATGTGACATTGACCTAGATTGTTGCTTAAAGCAGCAACTTTTTCCTACACCTTTTTTCAATCAAACCAATATTGTGCTTGTTATGGCATATGTAACAGAGCACCCAGCACAGAATGTCTTTAACAACACATCCTCTAAAGCCTTCAGAGGTGACTTGTAAACAACCTTCCTGCACAGTATGGAAACCTGTCTTTCTCTTGTTCGTGTCGCTTTGATGAGTTGCTGTTGATGTGAACGGCGGTTATAGAGTGTCATCATGTTTTCCCTACCAGTGTCAAGGCCAGACAGGGTGAGGGTTCCACTTGCATCAGCATTATCACGACTAATTGCTGAGCTGTCAAGACAGCTCCACAGGGTTCAGATAAATGTTATGAGGCCCCTCTGAGTGCAAGGGAATTAGAGTTCAGAGAAACTGAAGGTAAAGGCTAAGTTGACAAAATGAGAAAAATAAGAATAATTATAAAAGAGACAGTTTCTCACATAGACCACATCACCCGACCATGAAGCAACAGTATGCAGTTGTAATTTGAAAAGATTTTTTTTCTGAGCACAGAAAAAAAATGTGCTACTAATATTTAAATAAACTAAGCTAGAAGTTTACAGTTGTGATCAGTCTTAATGTTTCAGGCACATTTACATACTCCCTCATTCATATACCCTAATCTATCATGAGCAGTTTAAACCACTGCAAACCACTAAAGTACAGGATTGTTTGTCACTCATGGCAAATTACTGCTGAATTTCTTGCCATAAGCATATACAATTGTAGCAACATGAACAAATCCTATGATTTAAGGTTAAATGCATGATAGTTAAGTGGATATCTCTGTATTTGGCTTCTACTGTGAAAGGGCCATTGGTCTTTAACTGAGTTGTGTACCAAAGAAGATAAAGAAGAATATAAAGTTGCATGAAATGTTAATCAAAATCTCTTTTTGTTTAGATAGATTACTCAGACTATCAATCCATATACTATAAATCTACTCAGAGTGCAAGGAAAATAACACAGACAGACATGGATAAAGAGAACGCTGTCACTAGCTGTCGCTGCTGTGGGTAGATGAGCCAATGACCTTTTTCCTTTTGAAATCAGGCTCTCGCATTATTTAGCAGGACCAAAAGGAAACACACAGAGACAAATAGCAACACAAAACCGCAGACAGAGCCAGTCCTCAGAGCTATTATGTCACAGTTTAACAATTTCTTACGTGCCAGAAGTGCAGGAGGCTGATAGAGTGTGACATGCCCATGAGTTTTCACTGCAGGACTGTGACATCTGAAAGTGGGATATTTCCCTTCCCCCGCCACCTTTATGTCTGTTCCTCATTGCCCAGTCTGTCTAGTTGCATCCTCGTCTAAATAACCAAGACAACAGTGAGACCTGCTCAATAGTTATAGGAGGAGTGTTAATATAAACTTCACACTTACTCACAAGAACTAACTGTTATTTATTTATGCATAATTACTAACATTCACTAATGTATGTGCTTGCAGATAGTACAAGTAAGATGTACGGATACTCGGAAATTGTTTATTAATGTGATATGGAAAATGGCTGCCTTTGTTGATAGTAACGTACCCACCTGGTATGCACCAGGCTCCAGTTTTCCCATTAACTTTAATATTCTGTAAGTCACATTTAGGAGACACTGATTTTGTAATAGTACCCAATTAAACTCCCCCACCTCTCTGTTGTTGTCTTTTATCCCAGGCTAGTTTACAGCCTAGTTTAAAATTTTCTGGGATATGGGGGAAATATTAGGGGCAGCAGTGTCACTAACACAGGATGTCTACCAGTGTTGTTTCAGTCAGTGTGCATTCGTTTGCATAATAAAATTATACTTTAGGGAAAACTGTTGAATGTGACAGTCCTGGGAGTAAGTCTAATGTATCAGTGCCATAACCACCTGCATAAGTATTAATAAAAATGTTCTGTCAGGTGTAAAGAAAAATGCAAATGTATAATCAAATAGTGCATAAGTAAACATCAAAATAAACCACATAAAAGACCAAATCTTTAACCATTGTTTCCCACACTTTCTTTGCTTCTCCATTTCTGTCCTTTTGCTACAGTACAAGATGAATTGCTATGGAGTGCATCCCTTCTATATGGGGATTGAGAACAATGCAGATGCTCATGGTGTGCTGCTGCTGAACAGCAATGCAATGGGTGAGGGACACACACACATAGATGTTTATGCATACACATACATGTACATTGCACACCACATAGGCCACATACAAATGTAATCAAACACCCCTGCACCCTGACACACATTCAGACTCAATTAATATACAGTTTTAATGGTCTTTTTTACTTTGTGTCCAGATGTGACTTTCCAGCCTACACCAGCTTTAACCTACCGAACTCTGGGAGGCATCCTAGATTTCTACATGGTGCTGGGACCTACACCTGAGATGGTTGTGCAGGAATACACTGCAGTAAGTCTTCTTAGATCTCTGTTTTGTTTGTGTGTGTAACCATGTGCACTGATCTGTGTGTTTCTGCACATATGTGTGTGTATGTGTGTGTTTTGTGTCTGG
Organism: Helostoma temminkii; assembly: GCA_900302695.1. Taxonomy (NCBI): domain Eukaryota; kingdom Metazoa; phylum Chordata; class Actinopteri; order Anabantiformes; family Helostomatidae; genus Helostoma; species Helostoma temminkii. The sequence goes on from OMLM01008077.1 coordinate 99,884, forward strand.
CCCTGGGCCACTGTTGATGGACTGCAGCAGCTGGGAGTTCCTCGCTTCATAGCGCACCTTCATTTAGCCAATCTAAACACACACACACACACATACACAAGCACTCAAACAAACATTTGGATGGATGCTGTCTCATTTTCCTGCAGAATAACTTTTTTTGTGTTAAGCTATGCTGACTTCCTTGTTTGTTTTTCTCCACAACAGCTCATTGGACGACCTGTTCTACCTGCCTATTGGTCCCTTGGGTTCCAACTTTGTCGCTATGGTTACACCAATACTCAGGAGATAGACAGTCTATACAATGATATGAGGGCTGCGGGTATACCCTATGTAAGTCAAAGATTTGTTTGTATTAGTGGTAAAATCAGCAAAGGAGTATTAATGTCACATTATTATTATTATTTATCTTCACATTAAATAAACTGTAAAATTATAATTACAAACATATTGGTGTATAAATCCAATACTGTATCTACACCTATATTTCAATGTAATTCAGTGTATGCTAACAGTATCAGAAAAACTAAGTTAGATTATATAAATTATTGGGATAGCAAAATGGAAGCATTAATTTCATGGTGCACACTGGGTACATCCATTCATCCATTTTCCGAACCGCTGGGGTTCATCCAGTTTAACTTAATGAAATGTCTTCTAGAATTTCAATTGAAATTGAAATTGTAGTTTTCAGCGCCTCTAGACATTTCCAGTTTGTACCATAACTATTAAATCTGTAGTACAAGGAACCAAATATCAAAAAAGAAAGTGATATTCAGCTTTGGCAGCATTTTGTCTAGCCATGACAAGATGTCCCAATCATTCACAATCCCACCTTTTCAATATGCACACAGAACATAAAAGTTTCCATTGATAATCAAGTGATGCCCAGAATATACTTCCCTAACCTGAAAGCAGCTGACGCCAGCCAAAAAGAATGCTGCATCATTAACTGGATTGAAAGAAACTGAAAATGAAGCAACCTACTAAGGCTGCATATCATAACTTTACAGACTAACCAACTTAGAGAGCCACTGACACACCAGACATCCAAAGCAGATCGAGTTCTGTTCTAAATGGTAGAGCGATGAGCTATAAGCAAATAAAAGCCTCACGTCCTTCATAGCTCTTGTACATCGTGCCATATATTAACACAAACTTACCAGATCCCTGTATTTATTAGCAGAAATATGACACTAATATAGCAACAAGCCTAATTGTTTTTCCTGATGAGATTTTTAAAATAAACTTAAAACAGATTATTTATTTTTTATTATTAGTTTTTTTTCTTCTGTCAGTTGTGCATTCAGATTTTAGTTGCATATCTTACCAGTGAAGTTCTGGGAGTTGAATATGTAGCAAAAAAGTTCCACAGATTAAAGTGTAATGCACGTCCTAATCAGATTACCTCTTTTACTAATTTTACTAACTATTCTGACAGAAAACAGAATAAAATACAATAATATTAATACACAGAACTAGTGTTGTTTAAATTGCAGCTTTGGGTTATTTTGCCTTACTTTAATTTCAATTGCTTTCTGGTTCAGTTTAACTTTTAACTTTGTGCATTAACTGGTATCTAATGCAGGATGTGCAGTATGCAGACATTGACTATATGGAGCGTCAGCTGGACTTTGTCCTGAACCCAGAGTTTAAAAATCTTCCTGCCTTGGTTGATAAAATGAGAGGAGAAGGCATGAGATTCATCTTCATTCTGGTAAGGACACCTTTTTATGATCTACAACTAAAAAACAGCCATAAATATTATGCAGATATGTTAAAGATGTGTAAAGCTTACAGTACTGTATGTGAATGTAAAATCCTGAATTACTAGTCTGTGCTACAAAATACACAAGCATTGTATGTATTTAATTTCAGGACCCAGCCATCTCAGGAAATGAGACATATTACCCTGCCTTTGAGAAAGGTAAAGCAGCGGACGTCTTCATCAAATACCCCAAAGAGCTCAGTGATGAAATTGTGTGGGGGAAGGTAAGAAGGCCACACAGACAAATGGAAAAACATATATAGTACTGCATTGATACAGACATGGCAGTTTAAGCATAGTGCATTTGTATTTTTTGCAGGTGTGGCCAGATTATCCAAATGTCACAGTAGATAATTCTCTGGACTGGGATGCCCAAGTAGAGGTGCAGTAGTTCCCATGCTTTCCTCCTTTATACATCATACCCCCTGCTTCTGACATTTTGGAAAGTTTATCTGTAGCTGCCAGTGGACAAGCTTTACTGATTTCCTGTTCATTTGATCACTTCTAGCTCTACAGGTCTTACGCCGCATTCCCCGATTTTTTCCGTGATTCAACAGCAGCATGGTGGGCTGAACAAATCCGGGATTTCTATGAGAACACCATGAAGTTTGATGGCCTCTGGATTGTGAGTAACGTGAAAGAGACAAGTGACAAGTCCATGCCACTCTCATAAAGTATGCTTAATTTTCATTTCACTTTCATATTCCACTCTTATGCATTTGTAGGACATGAATGAACCTGCAAGTTTTGTCCACGGCACAGTTGGAGGGAAGTGTCTCGGTAATCCACTTCTAGAGAACCCTCCATACATGCCACGTAAGACACCCACAAGTCTTTTTATTACCTTCATGTTATAATTAAATTATGAAGCAGTTATATTAACAAGATTTAAATAATAATTTAAAATTAATTTAAATAATTTTTGTTTGTGTGTCCATCAAAAGCCCTGGAGTCCAAACATCTAGGTTTAAACCACAAAACCTTGTGCATGAACAGTGAGCAGATACTCAATAATGGAAAGCGGGTCAGACACTATGATGTCCATAACATCTATGGCTGGTCCCACACCAAGCCCACCTATGAGTAAGAGAATACGTATTTATATTTGTATTGTATGTTGTGTGTGTCTTTGTATGTTATGTGTGTTTTTACACAATCATGTTTTCTTGCATGCCAACTTCTATTGTATATTTTTGGCTGGTCTATACAGAAGTTGTTGTTATTTTATATATAATATGGTAATAGTATTTATACAAAAGTATAAAATATAGATGCCAACTGTAAAGTTGTTGGCAGGTTTCCATGATTTAAAAATGCCTGTGTGCAAACTACATTTGGTAGTAGATGCAACAGGATCATAACTTCGATCCTACCTGATCTTGACATAGTGAAATCCGATGGACGATAACAGAACAGAGAGAAAGAGCAGTGACTATCATTGCAAAAGCATTTAGAAAGAAAATGCAGCCACAGGAGATGCATAACTGATATCTTGCAGCTATACTAAAAATATGATCAAATCATCATGATAATATTCACTTACCACTGGCAGCTCAAGTTGTGCAGTTTGCTCCAGAAGTGCCTTGGTATGCTCTGCATTACTGGGCTCACGGGTGCTTTAGGTGCTCTACAATGTACATACAGTACTTTGTATAGGAGAAGAATACTTTACATACATATTGCTTGTTGCAAGTTTACATAGTAAACAGTATGTGTCTGTTACGTCTATGTGTGAGTACATGACTGAGTCTTTCTTCTTCTTCTGCAGTGCCCTGCTAAGTACCACAGGAAAAAGAGGAATAGTGGTGACCAGGTCCACTTACCCCTCCAGTGGAAAATGGGCTGGACATTGGCTGGGAGACAACAATTCAAGCTGGGACCAGCTTTTTAAATCCATCATAGGTACATATGAACATAAAGTAAAAATGCTCTTTGTGATAAACTATTAATTAGGTCTGTACTGTGACAATATCCTTGCACACTTATTAGAAGGGCATGCTTGAATACCGCAACATATTAAAGTGAAATGAATCTTTAATTTGCCATAACTCCCCACTATCTTTTGTTCTACAGGCATGCTGGAGTTCAGTCTGTTTGGCATCTCTTATGTAAGTATCATCATCTGATCTTGGTTTTGACAAGACATAATCTCATTGATGTGACCTTGTCCTCTCTAAGCAGATTACAGCACTCTGAGTGATGTTATTTTGTTTGCTCGACTCTTTGATCAAAGGACATCTTGAGATACAATGTGTAGCATGTCGTTATCCACCCTCCCACCCCC
>OMLM01008077.1:103993-133854 GCA_900302695.1 Helostoma temminkii
CTGACCAGTCCCGGCTTTCTCTGTCTTTCCTTTTTACACCTCAGATTCTCTTTGTCCTTCTGTCATCTTTATCTTCTTGGTGTTTCTAATAATAATTATAATCTGACACCTCATCGATCCCTAAATGAAAACTTATTTGCAAGCCTCCAGTCTAGCCACAGGGTCACCACATCTCTCACTGTGTCAGTGAATTGCTCAAGGACACTTCAGACATATGATGCTTGCAACAAAAATAGAGTGACCCCAGTTCCTGCTGTTGCTTTGTAGTTACACCTGGCTCACCATGCCCACATTTTTTTACTTACTGTCTCTTCTCATAGAGCCTCACGCTCAGACTCTTTGTCCATCTCTTTCAGACTGGTGCAGACATATGTGGGTTCTTTAGTCAATCTGAGTATGAACTGTGTCTTCGCTGGATGCAGCTGGGTGCCTTCTATCCATACTCACGCAACCATAATGGCAAGGGAAACCCGGTGAGTGAAAACGGAAGAGTGCTGAGCTAGAAATGTATTTGATTGCTTCAGTCGACAATATTTTATTAATCAGATTTTTGGTAGTTTCACATATTTGGGCATTTAGGTAAACATAAGCTGAAAATACAAAGTTTTTTGCAACCATAAAATTTTTAAGAATTTGTGAGGTGAGTTGAGTTGCCAAGACAAATGCCAGTGAAGAGATTACACATCAGCAAAACAGTTCAGCTTCTATTCAAATCACAGAAACCTTGAACCAAAGTCACTACAAGCTACATGTTTCTCCACTTCACACAATACAACCTCGGACCAAAAGCAGATGAATCATTCCCAAAACTGTACGCTGATGTATTAAAACTCATAACAATAAGAGAATCTGATGTGTGCACATAGCACAAACTATGGTTTTTCCACATCAGTCTCAATTAATCTACATCTGACATACACACATACACAAACACACAAAACGATAGACCTGTATGGTGGTGTAGTGTCGGTGGCATTCATTCTAGCCATGACCTTTAAGACCGTTGGAACACATCTGAGAAATCCAATAACACCCGTCCAGAGATCGATCCCACTGGGCGAAATTTCTCTGCACTTGAGTCTGCAATACTAGACAGGACACTGCATGCATGTGTGTGTGTGTGTGTGTCCATGCCTTTGCTTTTTAACAGTATGGAGTGGGGATATAATTGAATTCTCAAGGTGATCTGAACACCATCGCACACCACCTAACCTCTACTCCACACACACATGCACGGCATGATTTCAATCATTTAATACAGGGCTTGCAAATGGGTGTTTAAACATGGAGGAAATTAACAGAAAAAAGCACAGACATGGCAGGAGAGTGTGGTGCTAAATGACAGACAAAAAGGAACAGGGATAATGAAAGAATTTGTTGGAGACGGTAATTTTCCCAAATATACCAACAATATTTTACTAAATCTTTGTTTTTTGAAAATGAAATCAATAATTACTGAATTACTTAGGTCATTTAAAAATTTTACTGATGTGAAAGGGCTTTAAATGTTAGAATGCAAACAATTTTATATGTTACTTTGGTACTATAATTTTATTATTTAAAAAATAGTTGGAGTGACATAATAAGTGTCAGTAACACACACACACATATATAACATTCTCACATTACATAATGAAACTCAGGTTTTTTTCCCTCTTTCAAGCATTGAACTGCAAAAATAATAAATAATAAATGTAATGAATATTGTTACGTAAGAAAAAATATGTTTGTAGTGTTACAGCATGTACAATCAGTTTGTGCAAAAACGAATAAAGTTTAAAAATGTACTGATGTTGCTCAGAGTCGATTAGAGTCTGTGTGGAATCTGCGAATTCATACAGACTATAAAAAACAAAAATTATGAGGGTAAAATTGGTGGAGGGGAAAACAAGATGACAACTGAGCAAGTTAAATAGTGGTGAGACAGGGTAGTGATAACAATGTGAGAGCTGGGTCAAGGCTGAATAAGCATTTAACCACTTTAAAAACACCTGGAGGGAGATGAGGGTGCTTGGTGAAAGGGGGAGAAATACACAAAACAGGACTGAGAGAAGAAATCTAGGGGAATCAAGGTCAACTATTTATGTACTATACTGTAAAAATTGTATTTTTTTTCTAGTCAGGCATATAAAATCTGCAATCATCAGACAGTTTGCAACTGTAACCTCCGGTCTGCTTAACAAGGCATTTGACAGCAAAGTATTAACACCACAAACCAGACCAGAGGGTAGACAAGGTCAGAGACAGTGGAGAGAGAAAGAGAGGAGAGTTTTTGCACAGTCATTCCCAGAGCTTCATCACGCCTAATGTCTCTTTGCCCTCAGACAACTTTGAGTGTTGACCTTGAGAACATTTTACTGCACAATCAATATACTGCAGTGTCCACAGTCATAGTAGAGCAACGCTAAATTAATTAAACAAGATGTATTTCCACCAGGCCTTGTTTCAGCAGTGTAGTCATATTTGACTGTATTTTGTTATTCATTCAGGGACATGTTATTGTTTGCTTAAATATACTTTCTGTTTGTGATTGGAGCTGTGCAATGCAAAACTGAAATTCAGAGGTTTATGAGATGAGGTGAGGGAGTAGATTCCAGACAGATAAATGAAGAAAAGGACCAAGTAAAGGAGAGAAAAGATGAGAAGGGCTGACACAGCCAGATAACCTCATTTTTCCTTGAGGCTGTGCGTGCAAGTATGTGCACACACACTTACAAATCTGTCGACAATCAGTGTGTGTCACAAGTCCTTTTGCCACCAGAAATGTGGCCATAAATTAGGTGAATTCTTAAGATGGATTCTCTGTCTGCTTCTCAGTCTTCAGCACTGGGTGCTCACATCTCTTCATCAGTCCTTCTTTTGGTTTTCCACAGATGAAAAGGCTACCTTGATGGTCCAGCAGACAGTGGTATTACTGTTAAGTCATGCCAGATTTGTATGACTAGATGTTAAAAGTAGAAACTAAGTATTTGTTGCTGATCTTGTTGGTGATCCGTGCTCTTTTGTAGGGCCACACTGGGAATGTAATTGAGTGTCCAGTCAAAAGTTTTGTCACACGTAGGAATGACTATGTTTACCAAGTATTTAGATGTAGAAATAGTCAGTATGTACAGATATTGACCAATTCACTGTACAATTATTTTTAAACATGCACTAAATCCAATCAATATTTTTTTTTTTTGGTATTTGGTTTTCTCAATTTTGCATCTTGATACTTTTGCCTTTTCTCGTGGTGGTCTGGTACCTGGCTATAGCAAGTATCCATAATAAATATTGTGCAACACACAGTAAATAAAACCTGTTACTCACCATAACAACAGATTATAAAGAAAGAGAGAGAAATATCTTAATAGACTGGATGTGAAAAAAACTGATTCCCATTTGAACCTGAAGATTCCATCATTGGCCACTAGACTCACTAACCACTGGGCTGCAGTTCATATGTTTATATAATTTAACTTGTCTAAACTGCAGCTGAGAAGAAAACGTTCTCTGTGATTATTGTTATGAGTGTATGTTGTAATGTTTTCTTAAATTGAACGACACTGCTGTATCCACTCATTCACTATTAACTGCATAACACACAGAGAGAAGCCCCCAAACACATGCACAGACACACATTCATATGTAAATACATTATGCACCATGATGCATAAACACATAGAATCAGATGGAGATTGTTTATGATCCTCAGTGTGAGTGCAGGTGTGAGTCAGCTTGACCAGACTGATTATTGTCCTCACTACAGTAAATGAACTAATACACTGAGATGGACCCATATCTGCAAAATGACATGCTCTCCGCTTTTTCTGTCTCTTAAAGAGAAGAGACACTTGTTGCCAATTAAAATGAAGTAAATGTCGGTACAGTGTGTGGCACAATAGTTTGTCAGAATAAATGAACACAAGTCATTTAAGTATTTCTGGCATGCTACAAACTAGCAGGTATTGCTCTGTCTCGCTTCAAGTTATTCATTTTCAGCATAGCATTCTGTGAAATCCAATTAAGTGAACATCAGCACTGCAGAAAAAAGATAGGAAAATGCACAGCTGTGTGTAAATGTACATTTATTTCATAGTCAACTCTAAAAGTAATGCATTCTTTTTGCTTTCTTTTTACTTCATGCGCCTGTATCTGTACTTGTAACTGAAAGAAAGGAGCTAAAGCCAGGGCTTTAAAAAATGTACAGCATCAACTGAAACAGTGAATGTGTTCACTCAAGCACTGAGCACTTGTGCTACATGTAAGTGTATCTCAGTAGGTGAATGATGTACAGGTATTTTTTGCTGTTTGCTTCACCTAAACCACTTTGTGAAAGTTGTTCCTGGAGAAAGAAGCATCATTTTAGAGGCAGTGTCATGCACTTTAGTGCATTTGGAAAAGTTTACTTCATAGCAGCCCCAAAAATTGACTAACTAATGTGTTTACCAGGACACAATAGTTAGTCTTTATCCCCTTTCACTTTTATGAAAGGTGAAACACACGGTCCAAAATACGAGCAACTATAGCACTGAATGCAAGCAGCCACAGATGAACCTAAAATCTAACAGTGGCTTTACTCCAGCTTAAAAAATGGATACAATGGTCGCTATCATGTTTAGCACATTTAAAATGTGCTAAGAGAGAATAGAAAACAGGCATCTCAAGCATAACTAAGTGGGCGAAGTTAATTACTTTTGAACGACTATAAATAAATACATTATATTATATTAACACAGATTTAGCTTGTTTTTTACTAGATGTTACAGCCAAAATTAATCTCTGCATTGTTTGTCTTTTTTCTTTCAGAGACAAGACCCTGTTGCTTGGGACTCCAAGTTCAGTGAGGCCTCCCGAAATGTCCTGAACATCCGTTACACCCTCCTGCCTTACCTGTACACACTGATGTTTGAGGCTCATGACAAAGGAAGCACAGTCATCAGACCACTTTTGCACGAGTAAGCACAGACACACACAGATCATATTCTCTCTGCAAAGTCATGGCTCTACAATTATATTTAATAACTTAATGAAATTATCTGGATCTTTTATCCTGTTTGCTGGTAAGATAATTTGACTTTGCAGTATACCACATTGCTTCACATTAGTATGCAGAACATCGGTGGTTGCTGCTGGACTAAAAACACAGAGCTTTAATTTTACTGCTTCAATACATGTTCAGCACAACTCTGTTTTAACACCCATCAAGTTTCATTTGGTTAGAATATGGTACCATCAAAGCCTTCCTTATTAGCCACAGATGTTATGGTAGGTCAAATTAAGGAATAAAAATACTGCTTTACTTATGAATTTTGCTGTGAGGTTACATAAGCTTTTTGGTGACATTGCCTCTTTTGCATAATTTGAGAAGGAGCCCTTAAGCAAGGCACTTCTGTTTCAGAGTATGTAGAGGCCAACCCGAGGTGACTGTGGCTGCACTTGGCAGCCCGCAGATGTGAAAAGGTGGAACTTCATGTGTCAGAAGTTCATTTTAAGTCTTATAAGGTCACGTATGGTGTTTAAGGTGCTGGCAGGGTGAGTGGTGACTCTGTTGCGGGAGTCTTGAGGTCCAGCGCAGGTCCAGCTCAGTATTTTAGCTGGACTGTGCTGTTCTGGACAGAGAGAGAGAGAGAGAGAGAGAGAGAGGTTTTAATGAAATGTATGTGTCACAGGTTTGTTACTGATAGAAAAACATGGGAGATCTACAAGCAGTTCCTCTGGGGCCCAGCCTTACTGATCAGCCCTGCCCTTGACAAGGTACACATACACCTTTTTCATTTTCTTTTGCTTTATATCATCATTATACACATAATCAAGAGGCAACATTCATCCATTCCTGGCATAGTTGTCAGTTCCTCTCATGTATTTCTCTGTTGGTTGACTGATTTTGTGTTTCACAGGGAGTCAGGAGTGTGGAGGGCTATATTCCTGATGCACGGTGGTATGACTATCACACGGTAGGTCCACGTCTTTAACAACCAGACAATCACTAAAAAGATAGTAATGGTTATAGGCTCTTATATTCTTAGGCTCTAGAAATATTGTGAATAAAATTGCACCTACTATATAGAAGTATCCTGAAGGTGAAATGCTTTAGGTCTAAAATGTATTGTATACAAAAGCAAATACATAGGTAGAACACAACAGACAACACAGTAAAATTATAAATACAACAAAAACCTCAATGACAATATTAACAAGATAAATTTTGACAATATAATTAGGGAGTTGCACCTAATCCAATCACTCTGCCTTTTTCCAGCTAGGGGACTCCCCATCTGTTAGACAGCATCATTAAGCCAAACAAAACATGAGAACTGTTTAAATGGGGAGATTGGGTGGCGGAAAGTAATGGTTAAATCAATTTAAACTGTCCCTTCAGCATAAAGAGAGGTGCAAGTTGTTACAGGAAGAAAGAAAAACAAAGATTCTTGATGATTTACTATTGCATGAATGCCAGTTGCCTCAAAGGAGATGTCAAATGAAATGAATCAAAGTTGAATTATCTAGTACTTATCAAAGTAGTGTTTATAGTAGCTAACATAGCATGTAATTATTGCTGCTTTTATCAGGCCACAGATATTGGAGTGCGCGGCCAAATGCTCAATATGCCAACACCCTTAGACCATATTAACCTTCATGTCAGAGGAGGACACATCTTACCCTGGCAGAAACCAGAAAACACCACAACATACAGGTAAGTGCATATGTGTTACCACTGACACATCATGACAGCACAAAGCTTTATGTCAGAGTCCGTTATGTTTAGCGTGAAGTCACTGATGATGAGTGCAGGGTACATAATGTGTATGTATTGCTGTGGTGGTTTAAATACTGTGTTTCTGTGCAAAGGTACATTGACATATATGATCAATATCGTTCAACTAAATGCGATGTATGATCATTAGTATATGTTAAAGAAAGAGGCAGTGAGGATAGGAGAGACAAGAGGGTGGATCAGGTGTATCCCCCCAGCAGAAATGTTAATGTATTTGCCCTCAGCAGCAGGTATAAATAGATGTCATCCCTAAGCAGACTGCTCTAACCCTTTCTACCTCCTTTGGTTTAAGTCGGAAGAATCCTTTAGGACTGATTGTTGCCCTGAGTGACAGTGGAACTGCTCAAGGATCATTCTTCTGGGACAATGGAGAAGGAATAGGTAAAAGAAAGGTCACCCTTGAACATACATACATACATACACACACAGAGAACAGCAAGGCACATCATGTTTTTAACATGTGTATTTATGGACAAATTATTCATGACAGTCTCTCTCTTTAAACAATATTTCATGTATGCTATCAATATTTGCAGATGAAAATAGCTTGATTTTGAATTGAATCAGTGAGAGTTAACATTTGCTTAGTTACACAGTGGAACTAGAAAACTCTATTCCTTTATACTAGAGCCCTTTGAATGCCCCATTCACCCCAGTAGTAATTTGAGTACAGTAGAAGAAGAAAGAAAGCACAAGGAGTTCATTTTTTAATATTATTAAATATGAATTCCATCACTGACTTTATCAGGCAGCCAACTATACCAGTCACTCTTCCATTTCTCGCTTGTTCACCTACACATATTGTACATACTGATAGATGAACAGACTGAGCTTCTGAAGTGCTTCTGAGACAAGATGCACTCCTCTGTGAAAAGCGTGTTTGTGTTGGGACAAAGAATAAAGGGAGATATACAGAACGAGAACGAGGGATGACAGAGAAGGGGAGTGACAGAAACTATTACAGTAATTCCCTGTGTCGCTGCCTGGAGATATGCTTTCCATCATTCCTCTTTTATCTGCTCCCTCGCTTCCATCTTCTGCTTCTCCCTGTCTGTCTGCAGTGTAACCTCCCCATGTATTTCTTATTTGCTTTGCCTCTCACTATTACCCCTGCTTACCAACAGTTTATTTGCTTTTTTAGTGCTGCATGTTTGAGTTGAAGGTGAGAGTTAGCCACTCACTCTCCTGTCAGTCAGACCTACTCACCTGTGCTACTCACCCATTCGTCAGTCATTTCCTCCATCAGTCAACCAGTAATATCTTCACTCAGTCACACAGCCAATTAATTGTTGAGCCTTTCACACAGCGTAGCAGAGTAGCTAGTCAATTATTTGATTTTCTTATAGTCTAAATTCTTATGTTGCTTATTTAATCAACCAGTAATAAGTTCAGTTAATATTAGGCAATCAGTCATTGCTTATATTAGTCTATTAGCTGTACAGTAGACAGTCTTTTTGTTCTATTCATGCAACTACTCAGAGTGTTGTCCACTCATTAATGCAGCCCTTCGCTACATGACATACTCAGTGATCCATCTCACTCAGTGATCGTTTATTTGGTCTTCCACTCAGTGAGATGAATATGAACTCAGTCCTCTGATCAATATGAACAGTCTTATCCATACAATCCCTCGTTTATTCACTTGCACACGATCTCTCTGTCCTGCTGTTAGTCAGCCAGGAAGACACACACCTATTTTCTCTGTCCATGGATTGTCTCCATTTCTCATTCTCTATGTAATTTCTCTCCTCAGACACGGTTGGAAGAAAAGAATATCTGCTGAACACCTTTGCAGTGGAATCGGTGAGTTCAAGGGCCAACTGCATGTCATGTCTCCTTTTTTGTGTTTATCATTATAAATTACAACTGAATTTAACTCTGTGGTGGTGATTTGAATTTAAATTTACCACTTTTATTGGAGAAAAAGTTAAAATGCCTGTTGTTGTATCATGACAATATGACAGTTTTATATAGAAATCAGATGTTTCAAGTGTAACAGTCAGTGTCTGAGGCCTTTGTACTTTACCATCACCAAGTTGGCAGCCCTTTTGACGTCATGCCATTTCCATCAGGTGCACAGCTTTTGTTGTGAACGCACCTGTTTAGTATTATTGTGGCTCAAAACTAACATGATTGCATGGAGGTGGTTGGAGTGGAGCAGCTGTGCTTGTGCTTATGCAGATCACAATACATTTTGGGTACTTGTTTTGGCACGACACTCCACTTATATTCCTGACTGCTCAGAAAACCTCTTATCACAACCACAAGCATAAAGAGCAATTTTCTGGGTGTAGCTGGCACTAAAATGACACAGAATATCCTTTCATGTGTGTTGCACTTGCCCCTTTGCCCTAGTGCAAATATAAATATGCAAAAAAGAATGGCTTTTAGTGTAATTAAAGCTGGTCCGGTCAGATTAATAAAATATTCTAAGCAATAATCTCATACAAAAATGCTTCACTTAGTCACATGAGTAGATTATTTGTAGTCATCATCCATCCAGCACTGACAGATATGCGCTCCATCTAATATCTCTAATATGAAAAAAATACCACATGTGTGAGCAAAAACGACAGTAAACTAGGTACCACAGTTTCATCGTGTAACCCAGTCAACATAAATTTTCGGTCATTGCTTTACTCACTGACCTTGAAGCCAGTCATATAAAAAACAGTACATGAACTAGAATAACAAATATGAAATTGTGCCTGGAAAACATTGTTTCTGCGGACATAATGCAAACACAGAAGTATAGCCCCAAAGTTTCCATTATGTGCGTACAATTAGAATGACTTAGTTGCTTACCACAGTTTGAGCACATTTAAAGTCAGACATGGCAGAAATTCCCTAATCACTGGGACTAATGGGACTAACTCAGTCCTGTTTGCGTCTTTGCCAGGCAAAGTCTGTAAATCTCTTAGAGAAACACATTAATGAGCACATGTTTAATCACAAACATACATCTAGTATATGCACACATCTGTAGTATACACATACAGATCCCATGGCCAAACATCTGTGGCTGTCCTCTGCCTACCATCGGGCTCATTCCAAAGCAATTTCACACAGCAATAAAACAGGCCCACTGTCTGACAGCCAAAGGGGAGAGAGAGAGAGCGAAAGGGAGCGCAAGTGTGTGTGTTTTTGTGTTTGACTGAGCTTTTGTGCATGTGTGTGGGTGCATGTGTGAACAGGCAGATGTGAGAAGATGAGAATAAGTTGGGCAATGTGGCCAGTGCTGCCTGGCAGATTAGCAGATCGTATGCTATTTTGGATGGTTATCTGAATGTAGATGTGAATGTTTGTTAGTGTGTGTTCTTTTAGCATCATATGAGTTTTGGACCATTAGAGGGAAGCCATTTGTACAAAGTGATAACATTTTAGTCCTCTCAGTTATAAAAGCACCATTAGTACTTACGTGTGTGTGTGTGTGTGTGTGTGTTTTTCTAGCATGATAAAAATCCTAGATTTTAACTATTAAGACAGTCAAAACTCACTCATAGATTATCTAAAGCCAAGGCATGGAGCAAAAATCATACAGTGGGTATAAACCTAATGATTTGGAAAAAATACACTCAAGCATTAAATCTCACTGAGTAAAGGCATAAATCACAGAAGTGCATGGCTGGTCTCACTCAAGCACATGTTCACCTTCAGATGTACCAGCAAAAATATAAGGTCAAGACTGATGACCTGCCACACAAATTAAAACCTTTCTTTACAACAGCAGAATAAACGAATGAATCAGATGAGTTGTGATAATAGATATTGATTGAATGAGTGAAGCGAGTGAAGATGTGTTGAATTGTATCATTGTGTATATCACCCTGTCTTATAATACCTGCCTTGCTTTTTTTTGTTCATCCTCCCATCTTCAACACATTCTCTTCCAGAACAAGTTGACCAGTACAGTTGTCCACAACGGTCTGCCCCCTGCTGAGAATTTGATCCTGGGCGTGGTGAAAGTTTGGGGTGCAGGCAGTGTTCAGATCACGGGGGCGACCTTAGTAGATACGAGCGGAACGGCACATCAGCTGACGGTGGAGCACAGACTTGACAATCAGGTCAGTAGAGTTTTGGGGTGTTTACCACCTAGTATCCACAATACATTTGTTCATGATACAAATATCTAGATATTGTGTCTGTCTGAATTAAATTACATGGTCCAGATAGTATAGAAAAATTATTCAGTTATGACTATAAATTGTGCTGTCCTCACTCTAAGTTTGCAAATTATGTGCTCATAATTCTCTCTGCCATTGTGGACTGATTCACCATGATAAACACAATTCAGCACACTGCTGCACAACACCATCAAGTACAGGAAATGGTCTATGACCACAAAAGCTCTTAACAAAAATGAAATGCCAGTTTCTGGCAAATGCAGGTTATTTTTGTAAACACAGTTGCAGACGGAAACTCAGTGATAATTTGTGCTACACTAAATCCTATTTATTTTATTGTTTATGAGTTTTATTCCATTTGTCATTAAACAAACCTCATCATATTGCAGCATTAAAACCACAGTATAACAATTTGAGAAACTTTGTAGTTCACAGTGGATTTAGCCATTATGATTGAATTTTTTTTACTAATATTTGAAGGCATAAATGAACTGAGGTATCTGTTACATATCGACTAATGCAGTATGTGCAGTACACAGCATACAGCTACATTTCTGCTCTAATAACCTCAAAATAAACATATTAATCACTGTCTGGCATGCATATAATCAGTGTCATTGCATTTAATAGTTGGTTTGTGCATTTATATCATAGCTCAGTGAGCCTCTTTCATCATTACATCCACACATTTCATAAACACACCCCAGCTTTCAAGTTGATTGAGCATTTCCCTGCTAGTCAAAAACTGTCACAACAACGAAAAAACCTCAGGTTCACAACTCGACCCCTGCTGTGCTGCACTTTGTCATCTAATAGCTGTAATCAACTCTGCATTCCCCCTGACACAGTTGTTTTGTAATGAACACAGTCTGAACACTTGACTCAGGACAGTGATTTTAAAGCCGCTCATGTTAAATGATTGTCACTTCCTCCTGCTGTCACCAACATCTGCTCCCATGGTTGAGCCGAAAGAAATGTGAATGTGAAAATCATGTGTACACAAAGCTACACCCTGAACTTCTGCATCGTGATATATTTATCCACAGGGCACTGAGGTAACACAGTTGTGAGAACACTGGCATGTTGTTACGTTTACGTTTCCAAATAGAGAGCTCAGGCTTGACTTACCTTAGATGTTCAGCCGAAGCTATAGGACACTTCAGAGTAGAGTAAAACTAAAATTGGACTTAAGCGGGCAGAATTCTAATCATTAGGTTGCAGCGACAATGGGTTTATGAATTGTGAGAAGAGTATAAAGAGGTACGGGTATTTTGCAGTGAAACGAGGTGGAGGACTGGTGTTATGGAGGGCCACCACTGCAGGAGTGTGAGGTAGATGAAAATGGAAGGACAAGGCTATGTTTAAAAGGATGAGGAGGATGTGTTCCCTCACCTCAGTTGGCCTCTGATAAAATATTCCTGCTGAGGTTGTGTCCTGTACACAGTGTATTATCAGGAGAATGAAAATGATAGCTACATCACCTCCATAAATAATCACAGGTAAATGCTGCAAACCCTAGATTTATACTGTACCTGGAGAAGATGGACAGGGAGAATCAAGAAGAGAGGGCAAGAACTGCAGATGAGTCAAAATGACAGACGTGTGTGTGTGTGTGTGTGTGTGTGTGTGTGTGTGTGTGTGTGTGTGTGTGAACTGGGGGTGCGAGGATGAGTTGCAAGAATGAAACGACAGAAAACAGTCCATCTTTGGAAAGGAGGGGAAGGACAGAGAGTAAAGTGGAGAGAGGAAGAATGCATCACAGAAAGCAGATGGAGAGAGGTGAAATAGATAAACATGGAGAATGAAAGATGGGTGATGGAGGGGGAGAAGAGCAAAGACGAAGGGGAGAAAGAGGGAATGAGGATGACACAGTATGTGCATGGTAATAAGTGGTTTTTCAGTGCGAGACACTCCATTCATCTCCTTAAGTATCGTCTGATAGGGTAACAACTTGAAAGAAACAGTAAGCAGCTGGCACTGTGTCATTTAAATACAGTGGGGAGAACTATTTCTGTCTGGTACAGGACAAGATGTTTTATTCTGAACATACAGTATACAGGCCCGTTCATTCTATCTGTACTCATAAAGAATGCACTGGGAGAAAGACATCTGGACAGACAACTAATCCTTTGAATCACAATTTTTTTTTTCTTTTAATGATCTGTGTCATTTCCTGTATCTGTGTTTTTGATAATTTCATGGAGCACGAGGGAAACGTCACTGTGACTTTTCTATGAAATCACAAGAAAGAATAAAAATAAAAGTGAAATTGGTGACTTTGAAATGATTATTTTTACAAATTGTTATTTTTACAAACACACACAAACCATGAGTTCTCTCTACCTTCTTGTGTCTATAGGAGCTGATTATTGATGCTACTTCGAAGTCCATCGGTATGCATCAGGGATTCTCCATAACATGGAAGACTGGAGTCTGAGTACCGTTTTTGTGGGTTTTCCTGGCAAACAATTAATTTAATACCTGTAAATATGTTTTATTCAATGTTAAATCACTTTAATACATTTCTTGCTTCTTGCTTATTGATGGGTAAATATACAGAATAAGTATTATCATAATCTAAATTAAACTTTTTTCATATTAATGTGCCTTTGAACATAATAAAATAAATCACATATATAAAACTGGCTTTTGACTGTTTTTCATTACCCTCAGAGCAATACTACAAATTATTATGATCATTTTCATCAGCCAAGCCCTGCACTTTGCTCTTTATTTCCCAGCTTTACTTTCTAATACTTGCTTTATGTAACAAAATCAAACAAATACGATAACATAACTTAGAGTATATTTAATCACTATCAATTTAATATAGCTTTTTAAATTATTATTATTTTAATGGTGAACAGAAGGAAATACTGTTTATATTTACATACTCCATTTAATAGTGGTGGAAAGACGTTAACCTAGTTTGTATCAACAAGACATTACATTACATTACATTACAGAGTACATCATTTCATGAAATTGTTTGGGTTCTTATTTTACCACACAACAGCATTTGTAGGCAGCTACTGTAACAACTGTGCAGAATGTGAAAATACATGTTTATAAAAAAAATAACAGTTTGAAGTACTGGCCACTGAAAAAAACATCACAAGAAAAAAAAAAACGTTGAAAAAAAAACAAAAAAAACCTTTAATTTAGGAATTTTAGCCAATTATGGACCGATATCCAATCTGCCCTTTATCTTTAAAACCTTTGAAAAGGTAGTTACTAAGTAAATATGTGACCACCTGCTCAGGAATAACCTGTATAAAGATTTCCAGTCAGGAGTTAGAGTACATCATAGTAGGGTAACAGCTCTGGTGAAAGTCACTAACAATCATCTGTTCGCTTTAGACAACAGATTTCTCTCTATACTTGTCTTGTTATATCTCAGTGCTGCTTTTGACACTGTAGATCACAATTTATTACACAGACTGGAACATGTCATTGGTATTAAAGGAAAAGCATCTGTCATATAGGTTCCCATTTTTCATGTTAATGATGAGTCTTCCATGCATACAAAAGTTAGTTATGGAGTCCCACAGCGAACTGTGCTTGGACTCATACTTTTCACTCTATATATGTGTCACTTAGGCAGCATTATTAGGAAACACTTCCATTGCTATGCACATGACACCCATATATATTTAGCTATTAAACCAAATGTCACAAAACAATTAGTCAAACTTCAAATAAGTAGAAAGGCCTGAATGCCCTGCAATTTTCTACTTCTAAATTCAGACAAGACAAAGGTTATTCTATTCGGGCCCAAAAACCTCAGTATGATGTCTAATCATATAGTTACTTTAGATGACATAGCACTGGGATCTAGCACTACTTTGAGGCATCTTGGAGTTATCTTTGACCAGAATATCTCCTTTAACTCGCATATAAAAGAAATCTCCAGAACTGCCTTCTTCCACCTGAGGAATATTGCTAATATTAGGAGCATCCTGTCCCAAAATGACACTGAAAAACTAGGTCAAGAATTTGTTACTTCTAGACTGGACTACTGTGAATCCCTAATAGGATGTCCCAGTAACTCCTTAAAAAGCCTCCAGCTGATCCAAAATGTTGCAGCCAGAGTTCTGACTGGAATTAGTAAGAGACATAATATTTCTCCTACTTTAGTTTTCTTCCTTTGGCTGCCTATCTAGAATCTAGAATAGAATTCTAAAGCCTTCTCCTCACATATAAATCGCTTAATGATCAAGCTACTTCTTATCTTAAAGACCTCATAGTACCATATCATCCCAGCTCCCAGTTCAGGTTTGAGAAGCAGACACTCTCTCTCTACTTTTAAAACTATAGGCTAACTTTCCTTTTTGATAAAGCTTATAGTCAGAGCTGGTTTCAGGTGATTCTGAACCATCTCTTAGTTATGTTGTTATGTTTTAGACTTGGACTGCTAGGGGACATCCTTGGTAAAACTTAGCTCCTCCTCTTTTCTTTCTATTTTTACACCACCATTGCAAGTTATTAACATTATGTCTTCTCTCTCCTATAGTTGTGCTTCTCTTTCTCTCTCTCTCTCTCTTTCTGCAGGCGTTTAGTTGCTGGCCTATCTAATTGTTGTACTTGGCCTGGTTTTGCTGGAGGTTTCTTCCTTTCCTAAAAAGGGAGTTTTTCCTCTTCACTGTTGTCTAGTAGTATCTCTATTAAGAGAGATTTGTTGTGTAAGATCTTAAACCTTACATTGTAAAGTGCCTTAAGATGACTTTTGTTGTGAATTGGTGCTATATAAATAAACTGAATAGAATTGAAGTCTGCATTTGCTAAATTTAAATGATTTTTATGCAAGAGATGCATGACACTAGAAATTAGTATACACTTACAGCAGTCACCAACACAGTGACAAAGGCTTAAGTGGAAGTGCATTTTAGAGGTTTAGCTACATTGGGTCCTAATGGTGTGTTTTTGGCAGTTGCACATAAACATGCATTTGTACACTGCATGGGTGTGCCAAGAACTAGATACTAATTATTGCTCTTACCTGCAGCGAGCTCTCTACCTGTGCTTTGTCTCGTCCCATTACTTCCCCATATAATAATACAGTCATCCATTATTCAGCCTGCAGTACATATAATGATATCATTTAGCCATGGGCACCTCAAATTGATTTCCACTCTAATCACAACTCCACAGAAAGGAATGCACAGGCACAGGGGGGTTGTGGTGAAGGGGGTGTCTTCAGGTAATATGTGATTCTGAAAAGTTCTGTTTTGACTTCTTAAACAAAGCCAGCCACCCACGAGTGCCAGCGGGACTAATTGAGTTAGTGATCTGAGTAGACAGTGTTCCTGAATTCAAACCGAACTCATAATCCTGGCAGTGAACAAATCCGAAGAGAGAAGAGAAGAGAAGAAAAGACAAGAGAAGACAAGAGAAGAGAAAAAAGAAGAGAAGAGAAGAAAAGAGGGAAACCCTGCAACAATCAGGTCTTATATACAAGTTTTGGTTTTACGGTTTTATAAATTGCTATATAAATAATTTTACTTCTCTAATTTTGTTGGAAGTTTAAACTTCATCATGAAGGCCCCCTGGCACTATCATCATCAGACAACACCACAGGGCAGGTTAATCCATCTTTCTTCTTGGAATTTAAGAAGATCTCAAGAGTTTGTGCTTGGATGTGTTTATATCACACTTTTCAAAAAACAAGTTGAATTTCTTAGGTTTTGGCACTTAGGTTTCATGCAGAGTATTGTCCTAAATACAAGTTAGTAATAATACAGACAACAAACAATTACTAATTAATGCCTCTAATTAATGGTGCTAATATTTTGTTTAAAAACAAAAACATAAAAATATCCACATCACATTTTACAGCTAGGAGGCTAGGCTAGGAGGTTAACAAACTCTGTCTTTACTGGCGTTCTGGTACATGAAAAATGTGGTGAAGCCAAAGCTCCCACATGGTTTCTTTGTATATACAGCTGTTCGACAAGTACAGGAAGTGCCAATAGCAGCAAGTCTGCATGAGAGCTGCTCAGCAGCAGCCCAGTCAAAATGAGTTTGAGTTAGTAATACTGAATGGTCTCAGCAGCAAGCTCATACAGCAATGGTCAGCTCCAAGGGCAAAACATGATTCAGTCAGTCACTTACCTGACTGCTTAAAGCAAGCTACTGCAAACTTTATCACACAGTTCTCGAGTGAGCTTATGTATAATTCCATGTACACAGCTTGCAGTTAGTTCGAGGAGCAGACAGACATAATAAAAGCTCTTGCCTTCTCATGACCTTAGAGTGCAGCATTAAGTAGGTAGTTTGTGAATGAAGCATCTACCAGTGTAGACCTTTTGCCAAAGCATCTGTAGAAAGGATTAGTTAATCCATTTTAGGGTTAACACTAAATAACACTATATGGCTACATCTACAGTGTCCAAAGGCTATCAAGTTATCCTGTCCACACAAAGTGTTTTTTTTTTTTTTATTTCAGAAAGTCTCACTTCATTCTTATTGTCCATAGATCAATGTGTTCTTTCTCTGACTTTCTGAAAAAAAACCCATCTTACCAGACAGCATGGTTTTAAATGAGTTGCAGTAACAAAGTGTCTTTGTTACTGAGGTGACTGACAGATACGAGTGTGCCACAGATGAAGGGAGAAACAAAAAGATAAAACAACATGAGAGATAGATGGAAAACACTTTGACAACATCAAAGCCTGTCAGATGTGACGGTTTGTGTGTGTGTACGAACATGTGTACTTAATATGCTGTATGTATGCTTTTGTGTATTACTTTATAAAGTCTGAGGAGCTTTGCAAAATTAAAGTCACAATTAAGCAGTTACAATGTTG
Source organism: Helostoma temminkii (assembly GCA_900302695.1). NCBI lineage: Eukaryota > Metazoa > Chordata > Actinopteri > Anabantiformes > Helostomatidae > Helostoma > Helostoma temminkii. The sequence continues at coordinate 121,681 of OMLM01008077.1, forward strand.
ACAAAAACATATATTGGGGTTATAATTGGTTCTGTGCAAGTACTAAAAACATCCATTTGTGTAAGCTGCCAAGTGTTTTATTTCCACACATACACACACATGCATATTATTAAAATTACACGTAACCCTACCTGACCAGATCCTCACAGCCAGTTTCAACATCTGACACACACCCACACTTTTAGCAGCACATTCACACAAACTCACAGTCTAAAAATCTTGTTTGTCATGTGTTTGGCACCTTACTCTATGCATTTTTCTTTAAGCTTCACTAATCTGCTGCTCATTTAAGGCAGTCATGCACACCAGGAAGTCACACATACAGTGCATACATACATAACATAATGATAATAATAAAAACCTTAGAAAAAATAGATAGCAAAAGACCCCAGTAGGTCCATACAGACCTTCTGTTTTCAAATAGCTGAGGGCACAGTATGTGTAACTGCCAGAGAGATTTCTAAAACAGTTGTCTTGAACATCTCTTAGAATAGAATAGATTTTATTGTCTTTGCACGTGGGAGTACAACAAGATTGTAGCTGATTTGCCATTTTTGTTGATGCCATCTCATTCTCTTTTATTTTATCCTTATTTGTCGGCATGCCCTTGAAGAAAACAGGATTTGATTCTTCCTCGTATATAAATCACATTTGGCTGAAATGCTACATTTGTCCTTTACAGAAAGTTTGCACATGCAGATGGAAGTCTGTAGTTGGCAGAAAAGTTAAGTTGGTGACAGAATGATAACACCTACATTAATATTTGTTTCCACTTCCCACTGCTTGATTTGAGGTTCAGTCAGTCACATTGAGATTAATGATATTTCACAAGGGCAACCTGCTAGCAGGTAGTGACAGTATTACACATTAATTATTAACAACCCAGCACATTCCTGATAAGATGATCGACAGTAAAACCTGAGAACAACAAAGATGAAGCAAGCAGACAAAATGTGCATCAGACTTAGTTAATTGAAACATGAGAGTGAACCATTTGAGAGGATCTTTTGAGACCAAAAGCTGCTACAAAGGTGTGACAGTGATGACTACTGCTTTTTATTCAGATCATCTTTAAAGACAGCCATTTTATTTTAGAGCGAATGACTCTAATTAATAAATGCCATTAAAGCACATCTGTCGACACTCATACAACCCCCCCAAGGTGGCATGGCAATCATAACTGTGACAATGACCATCATCATGATGATCACCACTGTCATCACTTGTAAAGGGTCTCATTCAAAAACAGGAATATAACTTTCTTGAAATGAGCCACAAGAGAGAAGCAATAGAAAAAGAGAATTTCCTAATAAAATCTTTACAAAACTTCCATTAGCACCGGGATAAAAATGGAATTAGTTTCAAAAGTGCAGCATCAATAATGTGCTGTGTAAAATAACGAATTTTACTGTGACTTGTACTTTTTTACAAAAACACCTTTTACTACATTACTTGCTAAAAGTTAATTATTTAAATTTTACAAGGAAAAAATAAGGCAAGCATAGACAGTTGATACTAATATTCTGTGTGTAACTTTGGCTGGTGGAAGAACAAGAGACCAAACACTTTGTATTTGCTTTGAAATGACTTACCAACCAATTATGCACAAAGCTCACCATAATCCTTGGGTGGAATCAAATGAACATGATGGATCAGACTGCAGGCTTTGCTGCAAAGGAGAATGAAACTGCAAGGCTATTAAAGAGTCAGTGCAAATTGAGAGAGAAAAAAGTGTTTATTTGTGTTTTTACAGGAAACAGCATTGAGCGAAAAGACATTTCTTTCTGTCAGACAAGCAGATTGTGGATTAAGAATCAAAAAATGGCCACACGCGCACATCTTTGCAAATCACATCAAATGGCACAACGTCACACCCACGCACTTACACACTCGCACAAACATTCCTTACAAACCAAATCAAAAACAGGGCATGCACAGAGGAAGAGCGATTTGCCAATTGGTCAGAGCAGCCATGCGGAAAAGGATTTAAATATCACTTGAAATGAGGCCAGTGTGATTTCATCACTTCCGGTTCAGCAGATCTAGTCAAACGCCTCTGGTGGCCATGTAATTCAGTGCTTCAGATATTATGCATAATGTCACAAATCACCCTACACATAAGATCAGCCTTGTCCAGTAGCGTTTTATTTAAAGGGCATAACACGTTATACTGCACATATTCTGGCTTGAGTGTTTACACTGTACTAAATTACTAGCCTAATTACAATGCTGTACACTGGACTAAACATAACATACTGTGCTAAAATCCTTAATTACATTTTTTTGCTTGAGCTTGCCACATCTGATTTTGAAAAAGTACATGTGACAGCTGCTCCCTGTAGCTGTCAGCTGATGAAATGGGAACAAGAAAAAAAAGAGGACCAATAAACGAATAAATAATCCCCGCTCATTATGTGCACAGAGAGGGTGGTGAAACGTGTGTTTATTTTGCATTTCCCTCTTTTTCTGAAGCACCCACCCCTAGCCCCACTGTAAATTACAATCACCTCCAGAAAATGACACATCTACTCAGACACTTGTGTGGGACTGGGGTAATGAATATTTGTTGGAAAGACATGTTAGATTTTCAGCACAGGCTGAAGAATGTAGCAAAGGAAGGTTCTCATGATGCATGGTAGTAATTGCAATGCTAAAACGGGAATGTGTTTTATTTAGTTTATGGATAGATGTTGCCATGACAACACACATTGCCTGGCTGACATTTATAAAAGATATACTGGGATTACGCTCCTCATTCTTCCATCCACACATACAATGCACATACACTTATACAGTGGTAAATAACAGTTGTGCGTTTATAGTGCAAGTATGTATTATACGGAAGTAACTATATACCTGCTAAAATAAAGGTCTCTGCTTAACTCACATATGATTTTACAAAGATGCTGAAAGCCCTGTTGATAATATAGCACAACAACATCACTCTACTACAAATACAGAGCAAGGCTGCACACATTGAACACAGATCCATTAGTAGATCACCATACAGTTAACAGGATTACAGGAGTAAATTATATTATTATATATAGCTTCTAGTTTCTATCTTATACAGTAATTTGTTAACATATTTTAAGGATTTCTGTTTAATTACTATCATATATTAAGTTTAATTATTATGATGTAATAAGTAGCTCAGTTGGTAGGGCAGTCATCTATGAAACCCAACATTGGTGCTTTGACTACCGTTTTTTCTGGTTCCTGGCCACATGTCAAAGTGTCCCCAAACCCTTGGTTCCTTAAAGGGGCAGCCTGTCCACTATGAATTTCCCCAAGTGAATTAAGAAAGAATCAGTTATTAATATTATAAGCAATAATGCTGCCTTTTAAAAAACATTCAATCCAAAACTTTGAGCTCTAAACATAGACTTTTTTTTGTCAATATAAGGTTTCTTTCCCAGAGCTGATGATAGAAAACCTCCTGATAGGGATAGATTACCGTCACAGAACAATACAGTCAGTGATGACAAATTGAAAGTGATCACTCACTGGATAGGGGAAGATGAGAAATGAGAGTAGACGAGGAGAGGAAAGATGAGAGATGGGGAGCACTGACATGGTGAGGGAGCGGGTCAGTGAGAATAAAAGATGGTGGATGAGAGTCAGGAATATACTGAGTAGCAAGAATGAATGGAGGGAAACCTAAAGGAGGGAAGCATACTTGTGATAGAATAGTTCTGATTGAGGTCAGTTTTCCCACCAGATGAGACTTTACTTTAATCACCCTCTGTCGGTCTCATCACCATGGAGGGGCTGGCCTCATCAGGGAAAAGGGAGAGACAGTGCTTGGAGAGCGGCAGCAAGAGACATATCAAGAAAAGAAAAAAATAAAGAAAGAAAAATTACAAATATAGAGGCACATACATACAAAATGTGTGCAAGATGTGTAGAGTAAGGGACTCGGGAAGGCAGATTAACAATGAGAGAAATGGAAACCAAAGGACAAGCCTGGAACTTCAAGAGAAGAAATATGCATGTTGCATGAGATATAATGTTGGACCAATAAATAGAAAGAAGAACATGGAGCAGAATTTTTTCTTTTAATGAAGCACACACAATGAACAAATACTAGTGAGGGAAGAGAAACTGAATTTATCTTAAAGCTGTAGCAATTCTAAACAAGAAAGACCATGAATGACCAGCTAATAGATTAGATGATCCAGTGCTTCAGCTCCACCCCAACTACCTACAATAGTGAAGGACAGTTAGACATTAAAGGAGTAACATAATGTTTTTCATGATCTGATGTCACATACTACTGTGAAGTTGGTTCCCAGATACTACCTAGTTGGAGGCCCAAAGCTTGAGGTGAACATGTGTCCGTATGTCTGCTGGTAGCGAAATAGACGGAGTGTTCGTACTGACATTGGTGTAAGTGTGTGTAAGTTATAACACAAAATCACATCAAAATAGATAAACTTTTTATTATGAATTTGTTCTATATTGCACAGCAACACTCATGTCATCAGCTGAAATGCTCTTTTTGGGCGGTATTCTGCCATGTTTATTGAGACAGTATCCGAATAGTGGTATACAGATGGCATACAGATGGTATACAGATGCAGTTAGCAACAACCTGATAAACATAGTGGAGCAAAAGAGTCAATCTTTTCCTGTCAGAAAATTTGGAGACCAAACCAAAGGCAAAAGGCATGTTTTTATGTATGTAAGTTTTTAGGGAATTCTGGATTCGTACAAAATTATCAATATAAAAAGCCTCCTGGCAAAAAGCCAGGTGAACTGATGCTAGTATGAAAACGAGAGACAGGCAAACAGAGAGAGATCAGAGAGAGGGATTCTGGTTTCAGCATGAGGTCATCCATCTGTCTGTACCCCGAGTGACACCTGCTTAGCTTTGATTCAAAATTGCACACTGAGCTTTAACAGGAGGCAAACATAGAAAATAGTGAGAGCAGTGGCACAGTGGACACATATGCTCAATCTGACATGTCTTAAAAAAACAGGCTGGTTCACACAGACAAACAAACAAAGTTGTGTTTATGAATGCATGCAAAAGACAGATAAAGTACAGCAAAAATCAATACTTAATAGTCAGTTTATACGAATTGGGAATGTGCAGGGAATGATTTTTGAGACCAGAACAAGTTTTGAGCAGAAAGACATTGTGTACTAGAAGGTTTAGGAACACAAAGTCTGAGAAGTTGTGGAAAAATTCAGCACTTGAAAAGATTGTCTATTTGCATTAAAACAACAGTGAAACCTATATTTATTAGCCTTGCTTAACTTCAAAGATACAGTACTCTACACTCTTAGTACTTTAAGACATATTCTGGTCAAGTCCAAATATCCAATTTTAGTCAATAAACAGCACAGAAACATTCTACTGGATGCTGCCATTCTCCTTATACACAACCTGTTAGAAATTAGGAGCTCTTTGGACTTAAAAAACCCTGAAGCATAAAAAGGGAAAACCCAGTGACAGCAAAGGAGGTGAACACGGTTACTGTCTGGGTAGAATTCCCTCACATACTGCATGTAGTAGAGGCAGGAACATGATGAAAAGATCCTTGCATACATTATACACTCAGGGTGAAGCTCACTGTTGACTAGAAAAGGATTGTGACATGCCATGACTCACAGCACATGGCTCTCTAGTGCTCTTACCGATAGCAATGACAAAACACTCACCAATAATCAAGCTAGGTACCAAGCTAGTAGTAGACCTTCTCTCTTTATTGCCTTACGTAAGACAGCTTGCCCTCACTGCTATTCTTGGAACTGAACCCCTGCCGGATCTGCTGTCCTACACCTCCATTCCCTAGGCCAAGCAGTCTAATAACATCTTCTTCACATAAACCCCTTCTGTCTCAGATTCTGATGAAAGTGATAGCTGAAATCCTTCAAATCCTTCCTAAATACAGCTGTAATGTCACAAACCAGCAAAGTGGAGCAAGTGCGTATTGTTTATTTAGAGCACAAACATTCTCTAAACAAACAAAAAAAATTGATGAGAATTTTTTGGAATTATTCATTCACTCAATATGTTTAATTAGGATGTATGTGGACTAGAATTATAAAACATTTTTTTTTATTTATTACGTTTTTAAAATGAGTCTAGAAATAAGAGGAAGTAATGTCATTGTAAATGTATCCTATACTGAGCCAGTGTAGTGAATACAGTGTTAGTCTTATGGTCTGACTACTATGGCTGGGTTGAGACAATTGATTTATATGGGTTTGACTTATGGATGGCTGTACACTGTGCCTCTGTACATGATTTCATGCATGGCTTGTAATGCATGTGGCACCTGACTGTTTCTATATATGGCTATGTGTGTATGTGTCTGTCATTGTGGTCTGAGTATTATGTAAATATACAAAGAAACAAGTGAGAGTTGAACATGTTTTTAGCTTTATGAGTGATACAAATCTGCAGTGAAGACTGCAAATAACACAAAACACTGACAATTTTACTTTTATGTGTGCCGATGTCTGTAGTCTGAGTGTGATCTTGTGTGTGTGTGTGTGTGTGTGTGTGTGTGGCCGGCTTGTGTATGACCCTGGTTTAACCTTGAGGCTTCTGTCATTTGAGAGATAGATCGGTTTGGGAGGAAGCACAGAACCCACAGACACATTAAGGAAGTGCAGCTTCACTGAAGGATTACTCTGCACAGCAGGAGCCTGCCTTTAAATGTGTTAGCATAATGCCAGAGACAGCTAGGGAGAGAGGTAGGAGGCAAAAGAAGATGAGAGAAACAGAGAGAACAAAACAGAAAGAAAGGGACAAAGAGTGCAAAAGATAGTTTCTTAAAAAAGGAGCGGACAATGACAAGGAGCAACAATATTTTATTAAAAGAAAAACTGATCGATTAAAAGAAGCCTATAAGATGCACTAACATAATATACAAAAAACATCATATATGCATCACACAATATTACACAATAATGCTCCAAGTAATTTGAGGGATTGTGTTAGCCATTCTCAGAGACCTTGTCTAAACAATAAAGCTTTAGCCGATAATTCCCTCACAATTACCTCAAGAAGAAAATTACATGGCATGTTATATTCTTATTCTCTTTTAACGCCTCATCCTTCCCTTTTATAATAATATTCGCTTTGTTCCCAAAGGGTCCTTGATAATAAGAAGTCTTTATGACAAAAGTTCTGTGCTTTTTAAGTGTGACTCATATACACTGGAAAAAATAGAACCTATAGTGATAATCAAATAAAGTACTTTGTTGTAAACACTGAAACTGGGCAACAATTGAAAAGCTTTCTTTCACCTTCCTTTGTCCTTGTGAACAGTATTATAATGGAAGCATAATGACTATTTTATGTCTTTAACTTACAATCTGGCATATCTGTCATATTTATGACATCAGAGTCAATTTCCCCTTGTTTACATGGCTGGTGTTAATATTACTCATCCTGATTTTACCATCTGTGCAAGATTCTTCATGTTTGATGGTGCAAATGAAGCATGGGAATCAGGCAAACTCACTTTACATGTTTTAGACTGAATGAATGATACATTGCTACGTGGGGCATCAATTAGCGGCAGTGTGAAAAACCGATGGCAAAGGGTTGTGGCAACAAATATGAGCATGTTACTGCACTTACAATCTAAGAGAAAAAAGGCTGGTGTGCAAGTTGTGTATCTGTGTGCATGTGTTTCTTATTTAATTCACTTAATTGTGCACTGCTACATAGCACATGATACAACAAAGTTACAAATTGATCTTGTGCATCAAGCATGAGAAACCACAATTTATGTCGTCTTGACTATGGAGATGTACAGATTCAGAGTGTTGCCTACAAAAAGTGTGATTAGCCTGAAAATTGTCGACGGTGAAGACAGTGTCAGAGTAATCCTTAAGGTCTCATTCCTGGTTGATTTGGTAACAACTGCTGTATGGTTCCCACAGCAACAGTGTAGCTAAACACTGCAGCATACACTCATGGAACAGCTATTTTACAAGAAATGCAGGTACAGACCAAGCCCTGGTTTATGTAAGGAGGGTAAGCAGTAAACAGCAAAGCTGTCATCTGTGAGATATTACATGTATGTCTTGATTTTTGTATCAAATCACCGGAACTTAGGAAGTAAATCTGCCTCCAGTGTTAGAAATACAGACTCACACATTCAAGCCACGTTTAAAAGAAACAGCTACATACAGATAATTAAGACATCTTAATACAATAAGTGGCTGATGTGAAAAACAGTCCAGAACTAATATAAACAGTAGCTCCAAAAGTAAAAAGGAGGCCTCTGCTAGAGTACGACTGCCCACATCAAATGAATTATCACAGTGTCACATGCCACAATTTCACATCAGGCAGTACACTTATCAGCCTCGAGTAAGGCACAATGCACTGGCAGTACAGCACTTTTTCAGATAAATGCATGTCGTATGAGCTTATAAGAAAATAGCTTGGTCACACACAAACGCATACTTGAGTGAGTGCTGTCCAAAATGCTGAGAGTTAAACTCCTCTATTGGCATCGGATGTATCAGTGAGGCTGCTACTGGCTAAAGTGTGGAAGTGGCAAGGTGTTCAGCGGTCTCTGTGTGTGTGTTGTACATTTCAGCTGTTGTAACAGGTATGTGCTATTTCAGTGAGGTGGTGATTTCAAAACTCAAGTCTTTGAGCTCTGCCAGTCTAAGTTTGTTTGAAACTGCCTCCATCAAAGACAATAATCTCTCAGAGATGATGCCTTTTTCCAACCTTGTCACAGAGCCACTTGATGAAGGGGAGAAAACACTCACATGGTCAATAAAAACAGTATACTTGTGCCTTCAACCCCTCATGTCCACACACATTCATATAGTACAATTCTTCGGTGGCGCTGCATTCACCTGTTTAAAAGGCACACAGACCAATAGACAGGCATCTGGTGGAGAGAGATAAAGATGAGATGTCCTCTGACTCTTAACCCTACGCATCTCTTTCCTTTCTTCTGCCCTTCCCAATTCCATCAATGCCACTCCATCATCCTGAATACCCATTACTCAGATGTTTGACAGCAAATCAGGATAAATGGCAGACTTGGGCTGTCAGTTCACTTTGGTCTCCTATAGAAAGCCCAAGCTGGTGGCAAGTAGGAAAGAAAGAAAAGACGCACATGTGAATAATGCAACAGGCTAGAGGAAGTGGGAAAGGAATAGTTGGGAGCAAAAGTAGAGACAGCAAGAGAGATGACTGACGGAGGGGGAAGAGGGGAGCATAAAGTGAGAGTTTAACACAGTTAGAAAATGTCTCAAATGGGAGGAAGAGACAGAAAAAGAAAGATGGAAGGAAATAGAGATAAAGGGGGAAGTGGGAGAGGGATGAGAAGAAGCTATAACTGATACAGGAAAAGCAGGATCAGAGAGTTGAAAATGGTATGGAAAGCAAATGGAGGGGAGAAAACAAAATAGAAAAGCAGAAAGGAGTGGAGGCAGAGCAGAGGAAATAACACTGCTCCACTTTTGGCAACAAGACTGCAGACAACATTGCTATTTCCTTCTTCTGTTCCTGTGTTCTCAGCTTTACTTATTTTAACTTGTCATTGTTTATGTGTCTTTCTCTTGTCTGTGGCTTTTCAATCACACACATTTCAGTGTTAGGTCTGGGACAATGCGCCGATGTCAGCGATTACAAGGAATGCATAAATATGTCAGTTAGGGTGCATTGCATTGATACATTGCAATGTTAACATTCAACCCACCAAATGATGTTGGCTCCCACTTCCTGACATGCAAAAAAAAAAAAGAATCTTCCCAAAAAGCCTGAATTGTGTCATTAAAACTAAGTAATAGCAAAGACCTATTCTGTGCTTTGTTAAACTGAAATGGGGAAACATTACTATAGCAGCACTCCTGCCAGACATAAGCATCTCACAAGAAAACATAGTAGCTGTTGTATTTTTATCTGTATATGTGACAAGAACTCAGTGGAGACTCTCTAGAGCAGATGCTAACAGCTGAAGTTAGTAACATTACGGTAACACTGCTTTCACTGCATTTGCAAGTTATAAATATTTCATCTATATGCATATCGACCTATAAAACTAAACATGTTGATTTCCATTAATGCTATGCTGTATATAAATAAGCAATCAGTACTATGTTAGCATTAGTATTAGATCCAATGGTCGCTGCATGTTTGGTGTGATCAGGGGCAGTAAAGAGTGTAGGTTGTCTGTGCAGCCCTATTCAATACCCTGCTAATGCTTAGCATTCTATAGTTTGTGAGGTGTCTATGGCTCTTGCTGAGTCCTTGCCTCTTCTCTGTCTCAATCATGCTGGCATGCACTTCTTCTTTTGGCAGCTGGATGGTGGTGACTTATGTTGGACCTCTATTTATTTAGTGTGTCAACAGACCATTTACGTACTATTTTGACAGAGAGGGAAATAATGTAACTGCACCTGAGAGTGTGCATGTGCGTGCTTGGGTACATACATAGGCTGCTCTTTATTTAGATTCATCTGTAACTTTTTAGAGACCACGGAAATTTAATAAGGCAAAATCAATGCTAGATGGAAAGCATAGAAAAATACAAAGATGTCCACTGAAAAAAAAGATCTGTTAAAAATACACTTAACACAAGTGTACACACAGAAGGCAGCAAGCAAGGTGACTTACATAATATAGCAAACGCACAATCATTACTACTGCGGTTCATGGATTACCAAACAATTACACAGCACTTACTGCATATCTGCCCCAGATGCCTGTATGAATAAACATTTAGCTTTTGGTTTGTGTATTCTTTGTGTCAGTTACAGCACCAGAGGCTGCTAAAAGTATACGCATGCTAATAAGAAAAAGTTCAGCTGTCAGTGTTGTAAGCCATGTTATAAAAAAAAATCACTCAGGTGTGTTAAAAGGGCCTGTAGCAACATACTGCAGGATCTCTTAGACTCTGCGTTGGTCACAAAGAATGTAGATTTTTGGTATGCATGCTGGTTGGGACATATTTTATGAGATGGAAGCATAACATATACTATATGTCAACGCATCATTACAATTCTATCATTGCCATCCCAATGACAATATTAGCCTTTTCTTGGGTATTATAAATAGTAGGACATAATTAAGTTAAATCTTGTAAAATGTTTAGTTAATGTAGACAAACCCAAACAATGTACTGACTGTGGTTGTAATTTAAAGCTTTTTATACTCATGTCTGTGTAGTCAGACACATGTAGACATTGAGCTAGCTGGAGCAGTGACTGTAGAGAATTAATCAGGCTAAAAAATTAAATAGGGATTTAAGGATTTAACAATACATATGTTTATGCTTTTTATTTAAAGCGTATTTAACAGCATATTACAAAATTAACATGTTGATGACTACTGTCTTGTGTCTATTGTCCAGATGACAATAAATGTGATACCAAGCTAAAAAATGTGTTTCATTCTGATGCAGTTTCTTTTCTGTATTGTGTTTTATATTCAGCATCTTCCAGAGAACAATTTATTAAAGTATGGCAGTGTGCATTTTTTATGCTGTCCCATTTCATATGAATTTCTTTAAATTAAGAGTTAAAAATCTTTGATATGCTGATTTTTATGTAAGAACCAGGGTGGATGTAGGTGGAGGGGACATCATGCTGAATAATGCAACAACAGACACTGTGGGCTACTTGTTGTCATTATTTATTTATTTATTTTCCTGAAAGAAGACACTATCCATTCTTTTTCTCAGGCAATTACTTTTAATTGGATAACCTTTTTGATTTATAGAGCAATATATTTAACTTTGAAAATGCAAGGTGTTGAAGCGCCACATTTTCCCTCAGGAATAGCTCACTACACAGTTAGGTAGAGTGAAGAAGAGCGTGTCTGTTAATATGGAAAGGAGATGCAAGAAATGGGATAGAGACAGTGAGAAGCACACACATCAAACAGATGGAAATTCCTTGTTTATAGTGATTACATTAGAAAAAAGTTTTGAAGGAAACATTCACTCTTAATACATATGGAACAACTCCACCTCTGTGAATAAAATTAGGACTTTATAACTCATCAAAGTTTGACAGTTCATAAGTATTGATATTATCACTCTGTGTGGTTTCTGTGCAATCTAGTTTCAGACTGACAGTGATATAAAGCTCTGTTCTTCTCTTCAAGTCTGGTCTGTCATAGATGTTTTTGAAGTAAATTTGACATTACCTCGACCTTGACAATACCTGCTTCCAAGATTAAAA